>CM053792.1:740866142-741016142 GCA_028749045.1 Cupressus sempervirens
TACTCATATGTGTGTAAAATTATTAAAATATAGTAAAAGAGACTATACTTAATGTTTCATGATTGTATCTCAAATGCCTTATAAATGTAAGAAGATTTACTTGCTACCAATGTCTGTCTAATAATTACTTCTTATAAAGGTGCATCATACTTCTACTAAACTATCATTTGCTCTAATCTTAGTATTCTACTAACTTAATTTTGTCCTACTAAATATATAAAGTCTTCTCCCTCCACTCCTTTATTTGCTAATTTATCAGCTTCTAAATTCCCTTCATGATAAATATGTTGAATTCTAATCTCCTCAAATTGATCTATAAGATTAAGTACACTTTCTATTTTAGCATTTAATATCTAGTTCACTATTTGTCTCTTTCTAATTGCATTTAAGATTATTTGTGAATCACTTTCAATAATTAACTTCTTTATATTCTTTTTTATGCTTAATTTTAATCCTTCTTTTAATGCTTCCAATTTAGCTATATTATTAGTTACATTACCTAATGGTTTAGCTCATTTTAATATCCAATCTCTGTTTTATGATCTAACTATACAACCCAATCTTGCTTTCCCAAGATTCCCTCTAGAAGCTCCATCAAAGTTTAATTTCTTCCATCCTATCGAAGGTGCGACCCATTTACATTCTTTCCTAGCTATATTATCCTTTTTAGGATAAATTAAGGGAGGATTAATCAAATGTAACCAATTTTTCCTGATATTCTCATCCCATACTCAGAATGTACTGTTCACCTTGGGTGTGTTCCTAAGATGGCAATTCATAACTTCTATTTTTTTTTTAAAATCTTACTAAGTTCTAAATTTTGAAATATTAGTCTATTTATTTCCTTCCATATTTCCCACATAATGATTGTACCTGTGTGATATTCCATAATTTCTCATATATGCTAACCCTATTCTTAATAGGCCAACCCCTAATAAATCCCTCGATATCCTGAGGTATACGAGATGTCCAATTCAATTTATTCTTAACCCAATACCAACACGCTTGCACAAAGGGACACTTAAAAAAATATGCACCATATTTTTAGATTTATTTTTACATAGACTGCATCTGGATGGTCCTTCAAACCCCATTTTAGAGAATCTATCACCTGTAAGAATCCGTTTATGAATTGCTGCCCAAAGAAAGATACCAGCCTTAGGTAGGCATGCTAAATCCTAGAATAGATCCAAGGTTACAACAATATTATAAAATATTTGTAAGTTAATTATAAGATCATATCCTTGTGAATCACGAAACTACCCTTGAGGATATTTTCAAGGATAGTTTTATCTATACTTAGAATATTAATATTATCCAAATATTTCCATACCCAAGTATTGGTCTCATCAATCCTAATATGTGTTTTAGCACCTGAAACCTTGCGTCCCCAAATATTAGTAATGACATTGATGTTATTTATGGATATTCTATAATTAATAATCAAGGGTTGACCATCCCATGAATCATTCTAGAATAATGCCTCATCACCTCTACCTAAATCCCAAGTTAGATATTTGTTGACTAGAGGTCTACACTCCATCATAAAATTCTTTTTTTTTAAACCACTTAGTGGGTTTTTGATTCTAAAGAGAGAGCAAGGGTCTAATGGATTAAGATATATTTATTATAAAGTATTTTTGCCCATTGTTTTTTGTCCTTTTCCTTGTATAGATGTCATACTAGCTTTTCTCCTAGTAATGCCTCATTTTTCCAATAAAGATTTTTTATACCCAATCCTCCTTTATTCTTAGGACAACATATCTTATCACATTTTATTAGTGCTTGTTTCTTTTTCTCTTCTGTTTCACTCCAAAAAATAAATTTCTAAGTTTTCCTTCCAATTTTTTATTAACATTATTTGGTAGCAGAAGGCAAGATAGAGGATAAGTAAGAATGATTAATAGAACAGATTTAATTTTTGATACTCTCCTAGCTTTAGTTAGCCATTTTCCTTTCCATGATTCTATTTGTTTTTCTACTCTTTCTAAGATATCGTCCCATCCTTTTTTACTCCTAACTCCTTTTTCTAAGTATATCCCTAAATATTTGCATGGAAAGTTACTCTTTTTGTATCCCATATAATTACATATGTAATCCTCCATGTTCCTTGGAGTATTTAAAAAGAAAATTTCTAATTTTTCTTCATTAACCCTTTGTCCTAATGCTGCTGAATAATCCAATATAATTTGTTTAAAAGCTTTGATTTCTTCCTTGGTACTAATTCCTGGAAGAATGGTATCATCGAAAAACTACTAATGGGTAGTATTTCGAACATTCTTAGTAATAGAAATGCCTTTAATTAATCCTACACCTTGTGCCTTTTGAATAGCTCTACCAAATGCTTCTGCCATAATTTTAAAAAGAAAAGGTGACATGGGATCTCCTTGTTAGATACCCTTTGAAATCTTGAAGAAACCTTTAGGAGTACCCTTAATAAGTAGTGAGATTTTTGGAGTAGATATACAGTTAAAAATTATATTTATCCATTCTTTGAAAAATCCAAACTTTACTAGGCATTTACATAAAAACCTCCAATCTACTAAATCATATGCTTTTTGTCTATCTAACTTTATAAACGTATAAGCTTCTTTGTTTTAAACTGTTGAATGTATAGTTTCCTAAATGGTGGAAACTCCATCGAGTATTGATCTACTAGGTACAAACCCAATTTGTTCTTCTGAAATAATTTTTGGAAGAAAAGTTTTAATCCCATTTTTTATTGCTTTTGAATAAATTTTATATATTGTATTACATAATGCAATGGGGCGAAAATTTGAAGGTGACACTGCTGCAACTTTTTTTGGTATTAATGCTAAAAAAGTATGATTAATTTCAGTTAAGATTGCTCCCCCATTTCTAGCTGCCTCTATTGCTTTCCATAATTCTTCCCCTAAGATTTCCCAACATTTTTGGAAGAAAAAAGCTTGGAAACCATCAGGCCTTGGAGATTTATCTAGGTTAAGCTTAAAAAGGGTTAATTTGATTTCTTCTTTTGTAAAAGGTTTATTGAGCTCCATGTTGTCAAATTTTGTGATAACTTTAGGTATATTATTAAGCATAAATTTTTTTTTGGTTAAATTGGATGAGTCATAATTGTTTAATAGATTCTCATAGTATGTGATGAAGGTTTGAGCAATTTCTATTGGATTATCAATAGTACTACCATTATTATCTTTGATTTGAGTAATAGTTTTAAGAGCTCTGTTGTGTATACTACTATTATGAAACAATTTTTTTTTATTTCTATCTCCTTCTGCTAACAATTTTTCCCTTGAATTTTGTCTCCAAAAGACTTCTTCTTTTGCTAAAATGTCTTCTTGTATGATTAATAGTTCTTTTTCTTTAATGAATTTTCCATTGTCCATACCATTTTTAATAATTTCATTGTTTAGTTTTTCAAAGATATTCTTCGTTATTCATTTTATCTTGAAATATATTATTGAAATGTGTTTTATTCCATTTTGTATGTTTTCTTTGAGCATTTTGAGTTTTCATACAAAATAATACATTTTTTATCCTATAAACTTGCCTTCGTCCCACCATTGTTTAAGGTTTTCCATGAATGTTTTATCTAAGAACCACATCTTTTCACATTTGAAGGGATTCTTATTAGGTTTTATAGGTTTTGATAATTCAATTTTGACTGGATAATGATATGATCCTACAATAGTCTAAATGGAGGTAGTTGTTGTGAGATCCAATTATGCTAATTCTCCTTTGAAAAAGAATTTGTCTAATTTTTCTGCAATATAATTGAAGTATTTTCTTGTGTTATTCCATGTGAATAATCCATTGTTGGTTGCTATTTCTACCAATTTACTAATTCTGACCTATTCTCTATATTCTACTATGTTTCTTGTTAAAGTATGAGAACCTCCAAATTTTTCTTTGAGGTCAAGTATGACATTGAAGTCACCACTTATGATCATGTTTGTCTCACGATATAACTCCATAAAGAAAGATATATTATCCCAAACTTTCCATTTATCTGAATTTTGTATTGGACCATAAACATTAATGAGAATGAATTGGAGATTATGCTTATTACTTGAAACCACACTCCCCATCTAGTTGCTATTGGATACTATGATTTTAATGTTTGTTGTTCTAGTATTCCAAATAATTCCCCTTCCACCTTATGCTCCATCTGATTCCTTTAATTTTGTATTCATTTTGCCTAGTCTATTTCTTAGTTTTCCCCCTTCTTCTTTGTTAAGCTTAGTTTCTTGTATCATAATTATATCTAACTCAAAGAGTGTTAGGTTATGTTTCAACACTATTTGTTTAGTAGGAGCATTTAGGACCCTAGTATTCCATGTTATGACCCTCATTTCTCTTCAGGAAGGCACTTCCCCTTCCTAGATTTAAGAACCTAAAATATCTTTTTTTTTCCTTGGCTTGACCATCTACTTCTCTTATTTCCTTGGTTGATTTTCTTACTCTTTTCAATTTTGATTTACCACATTTTGTAGTTCTAAATCCTTCCTAGTTAATTGAAATACCCAAATTATCTATACTTATATGCTTATTGTTTTTCTTTGTAGTTCCTTTTTAATCTTCTTCCTCATTTATTAAATCTTCTAATATCTATTCTGTTATTTCATTTTCTTCTACATTTGTATCTATATCTTTTTCTAAATTTTCCTTTTCCAATGTTTTTGGGGTCTCTTTTAGTACCCTAAATTTCTCCCACTTCTATGATGCTTCAATAAGTTTAGTCTCTGTGATAGAATCTTCCTGATTGTACATTTCAAACTCCTTTAGAAAAGCTTCAACTTCTAGAGGGATTCTATATTCCTTTATTTTATCCTTCACCTCTGCAGATTTAATTCCAAAATAATAAATTGAATTTGGTTATCCTTTCCAAACCCTATCTCAAAAACACATATTTCTTAATTGATTTAATCTCAAAATTACCAAATTAATCAAACAAGGGTTTCAGATAATTAATTCATTCACAAATGCTTTCCAAAATGAAGAACAACAAAAACAAAAACAAGGGTTTCAAAATTTGACATTTAGATACAAATATTTTTAGAAATGAAACCAATAGATTCACAACAAGAGTTTCAGATTAACACACAGAAAATTCAATGATGAAAATCAAACTTTCTCAAACAAGGGTTTCACTGAGAGGAATTCTAAAAACAGAAACATAACAGACATGGAGAAGGCCGATATTTTCAATGCAAGAATTACTATGCAAAACTCATGAGATCCTACCTATATCTGATGCTAAATAACAAATGCACAAAACATGTAGGAATTTTCCTTCTCTTTTGAAAACCCTCTATTCGAAAATTGGCTCCTCCAAACCTGTGTATGGAGAAATGAACTCTAATTTCCCGATAAAGAGATTTTCCCCCAAATCAGTACTTTGATTTTGCAATCCCACGAAAACCCTTTTCTTTAGTATTTTATTATATTTTAATTTCATTTGAAAGATTTTTACGAGTTTAATTAAAATATCTTTATTAAATCAATTTCTTTCTTTCTTTTATTAAAACATGAGACATTTTAAATCAAATATCTATAAATTTAACTAATAATATTATTTAGAGTTTATTATTAAAATAAAATTCCTAAATAATAATTATTAAATTAAATAAATATAAATATGCCAAAATTAGAACTTTAATTAAATCTTTTAAAATTTAATTCTTTTATTTAATTAATTTCTCAATTGATTAAATATAATTATTTATTGAATTTTTATATAAAATTTCCATTAAATCAAATCATTAAAATTTCTTTTAATTTGATTTAAGAATAGCAAAAAATCATCATAGACCCACAAGACTAAAATATGACAACTCAACTGAAGGACAAAGCACAAATTCAAACTCTAGGGTCAAAGTAACAAATTCCCGTCACTTGAAAAATTCAAAAGGGTAAACAACTCAAGTACTTATCCTACTTTTTAGGACAATTGGCTTAAGTTAGTATTTGGACTCAAGAATTATCTCCTCACTTATACCATTGAGATACTGTGATAGGGTATGCCCATCCTAGCAATTCAGGGAAGTTTATACCCAATACCTGCAATTTGCATAAAAACCATGAATGTACATAGTCATATATTCTAAACTAAAAAGGAAATGGAAGGGAGTGGTGCATCATGTAGATCCCAACTAGTAGGTAACTATGACTCCCTCCCTCAACCACATTAGGAATGTCATACATAAAATAAAACATTTGGGTACACCATAAACATGCAAGTATGGGGTAAGTAACCATAGAACTGCAGGTAAATAATCCATATACTATCATCATAAGATAATTGAAAATCACTAAATGAACATACATGAATCATCATAGAAATAATCATAAACACATGAAATAACTAAGTAACTCAACACATTTATCAATTGAATATGAAATCAATTTAATCTAATCTAGTAACCAACTACCGATAATTATAAACATAAACATAAAACAAGCCTAAAATAATCTAACAATACAATCAAAAAATTTAACTAGGGGTAGGCATTACATCCACCCCCCCTAGACTTAGGCTTACTCCTAAAAGCCTGCAAGAAAGATGAAACTAAACTAGGGGTAGGTATTATAGATATGAAGTTAGAGTCTGCATATTAATTCCTTGGATTATCACTAGATTCAATTCATGGACTATTTGTTAACCTTCTATTTTCATATTATCATGCTAATTGACATTTTTGTCATCATTTTTACTATGTTCTATAAAATCTTTGAAGTTTTGTGTCAAAAACGTCACACACCTTGTTTATACTTCCGAGTGTTTTTGCACACACATCTCTAGTGCATTGCCAACTAGTTTATTTGACAAATAATTTAACTTCATTATTCTTTAGATGCATATCGATAACCAATTCAAAGTTTCTATTTTTATTTCCACACATTAACTTTGTTGGACCATTTCATAGTATCGATGCCTCTTGACTAAAACTATCACTTGCACCAAATAATGTGAGGTATTAGCCAATTTTGATTATGAGTTTCTATGTCCTAGTCTAAAGAATGAGCTTTAGTCATTTTATTGACTTACTCATATTAACCTAATTATATTTTTAAATAAGATTGATGGAAGAAGATATTTATGTAGGAGCATCTGATGTCTTTTCTTTCAACCTTGGTTGTTTGATGCAAGAGTATCCTGGATTGCTTAGCTTTCTTGCTCATTTCAAAAAAAATTCTCTAAGGTTGTTGAGTAGCAGTGTTTACTGAGTTATTATAGCCACCAAGTGGCTATGTTGGTTAATTAATAGTTCTGACCAAGTTCTAATATTGACTGAGTTGTAGTTGTGGTCAAGTTCTAATATTGATCGAGTTGAAGTTGTGTTCAAGTTTAGTGGTATTCAATTTTCTTTGATAATTCAGCTCTTTTATGTGCCTAGTGACTTGATGGTTCTTCTGATGCTCGATCGTGTCTTGATCCTTCTTTGGTTGAGTTTCTTTATGTTGGTTCCTTCATATGTGAACCTTTGCATTTAATTTGGATATATATATATATTTAATGTCTATTGCAAGCTAACTTGTGGCTTCAAGGTCAATTCAATGTAGGGTTTTATTTAATATATAGTCTACAAGGTTGACCTGTGGAGTTAGCATTTATTTATTTTATTCTATCAGGCCAACTCATGACTTGATTGGGTATAAGTAGAGAGTCTTGTGTTGGAGTGATCCCACAATAGTGGGTGCCACTTTTGTGGCATGAACAAATTTAGAAATAGATGCAAATTTCCAATTATTTGCGAGAACATATCTATAATTTTTATGAAAACATTCCCCATATATAGGTTTGCACTAACATACCTTAATAGAAATGGGTATGTTCATGCAAACATAAGTATTATAAAGGTTCACATGAATGTTCTAAATTTATAATTTTTTCTTTTAATTCACCATTTTCTGTTTTCACTTTCATTTTTACAGCGTGGTAAAAACATTTTGGATGTTAGAACGAATGTGTTAGAGTGTTGAGCAAGCTGCATCTTTTTCCTCTAGTTTTTGGTCATTGTGCTATTTTGGGTATGTTTATATGTGATTATTTGAATGTTTTTTTTTAATGTTTTTTAAGTTCTCAAAGAATATTTTAATGTTAATTTAATATTTTTATTGATAAATTTTTTTATTGGTTAATTATATATTAGTGTTATTAAAAAATGCATTCGAAAATATTAGTATAACATTAGGAAACAAATTCAGAAAAATATTAGTGTTATTAGATAAATATTAGGAAAAATATTTGAAAAAACATTACAAAATATTTGCAAAATATTAGAAAATATTAAAAAAACATTAGTCTAGAATATTAAAAAAATGTTAATCTAGAATATTAGAAAAATATTAGTGTTATTAGAAAAGTATCAGAAAACACATTAGAAAATTTTAGAAAAAATATTACAAAATATTAAAAAAACATTAGTCTAGAATATTAGAAAAATATTAGAAAATATAAAAAACACATTAGTCTAGAATATTAGAAAATATTTTAAAAACATTAATTTAGAATATTAAAAAAAAATAGTATAACATTACGAAACAAATTTAGAAAAATATTAGAGTTATTAGAAAAATATTAGAAAAAACATTAGAAAATATTAGAAAAACATTAAAAAATATTAGAAAAGCATTAGAAAATATTTTAAAAAGATTAGTCTAGAATACTATAAAATATTAGAAAAAGATTACAAAAGATTACAAAAATATTAGTCTAGAATATTAGAAAAATATTAATTTAACATTAGGAATTTTTTTTAGAAAAATATTAGTATAACAGTAGAAAACATGAAATAATAATAAAAAGTCTAACCATAACCCTAACCTTATATATAGACCTAGTTTTTTAACCTAATTCTTATCTTATCCCTAACCCTAAGCCAAACCTTAACTCTAGCTCTAGCTCTAACTCAAACTCAAACCCTAACTCTTAACCCTAATTATAAACCTAACCCTAACCCTAATCATAACTCTATCTCTAACCTTAACCCTAACTTCAACTCTAACTCTAACACAAACCCTAGCTCTAATTTTAACCCTAACTCTAATTGTAACCCTAACCCTAATGTTAACCCTGACTCTAATTCTAACCTTAACATTAAGTCTAATTCTAACTCTAACTCAAACCCTAATTATAACTCTACTTGTAATCCTAATCCTCATGCTAACCCAAACTTTAACTATACCCCTATTGTTAACCCTAGAACTCTAATTCTAATTCTTAACTCTAACCGTAAGTTGGATACTCTAACTCTAACTCTATCTCTAACCCTAACCCTAATGTTGACCCAAGCTTTAACTATGGCCCTATTGTTAATCCTAGAACTCTAATTCTAACTCTAACCCTAACTCTAGCTCTACTTCTAATTATAACTCAAACTCAAACCCTAACTCTAACCTTAATTTTAACCCTAACCCTAATCCTAACTCTATCTCTAACCCTTACCTGAACCCTAGCTCTAACTCTAACTCAAACCTTAACTCTAGTTTTAACCCTAACTCTAATTGTAACCCTAACCCTAATGCTAACCAAAACTTTAACTATAGCCCTATTGTTAACCCTAGAACTCTAAACTTCTAATTTTAACCCTAACTCTAATTACACCCCTAACCCTAACCCTAACCCTATATATAACCCTAACTAGCTCTAACAAAAATTATAACTCTAATTGTAACCCTAACCCTAATGCTAACCCAAATTTTAAAGTTATACCCCTATTGTTAACCCTAGAACTCTAATTTTGGCTCAAACCCTACTCTAATTTTAACCCTAACTCTAGAACCCTAACCCTAATGCTAACCCAAACTTTAACTATGCCCCTATTGTTAACCCTAGAACTCTAATTCTGACTCAAACTTTAACTCTAATTTTAACTCTAACTCTAGAACCCTAACCCTAATGCTACCCCAAACTTTAACTATAGCCCTATTGTTAACCCTAGAACTCTAATTCTAACTCTAACCCTAAAGTCCTAATTTTATCCCTAACTCTAGCTCTAATTCTAGTTCTAACCCTAACCCTATCCCTAACCCTAGTCATAACTCTATCTCTAACTGTAACTATAACCATAATCCTATCTCTATCTCTAACCCTGACCCTATCCCTAACTCTATTTACACCCCTAACTTTATCCCTAACTCCATATAACCCTACTTATGTAACCATTATTCTAAGATTAATTATAACTCTAACTCTAACTCTAGCTTGAACTCTAATTCCAACCCTAATTATAACTTTAATTGTAACCCTAAGCCTAATGTTAACCCAAAATTTAACTATACCCCTATTGTTAATTGGCTAGAACTCTAAGCCTAACCCTAACTCTAACTCTAGCTCAAACTCAAACTCAAACTCAAACCCTAACTCTAACCCTAATCCTACCCCTAACCCTAACCCTAATGAGCTCTCTTTCTCATGTATGACATAGATGTGTAGATTAGATGATGTACAATTCATATCTTTTAAATATAAATTTGTGTACTAGACTACATGTATGTATATGTGTATTTACAATATATATTAGTTTGATCATTGTAGATATGACTTCACACAATCAGGCTGGTCATTTGTCTAAGGGTGATAAGGCTCCTATTGTGACTCCTACCAATGTGGCTCATGTTGCACCTCATGATGCAACTCGTGGTGTGAGTCATGGTGGGGCTTGTGTTGCGTCTCATGTTGTAGCTCATGGGGTAGGTCCTATTGTGGCTCCTGGTGTAGGTTTTGGTGTGGCTCCTAGTGCAGGTCTTGGTGTGGCTCCTATTGTGGTACCTCCACACAATGATATTGATTGTAATGACCCCTTTTAGTTCTTTGACTTGTGTTTCGACATTTAGTATAATTTTAGGAAGTCATTTCAGTTAACATGCCTTAGATCCTTATTATTATTCAAAATAGAGGGATTTGAGAAATATAATTAATTAATTAAATTGATTTATAAAGTTTCACTCTATAGCACCAGGCAAATTGCTCTCTTTGGCTATGACTGTCTGGAGATGGTAGATTGACGGTGCAAAGGGCGCGTGAAAAAAGCTCCAAGAAGCTCCTTGGAGGATACCATCAAGTGCTCGAATTTACTCCACCTCTCCCTCCACCCATTGCCTATCTGGAGATGTCATAGCTCAGATGAGAACAAGGCTTCCTAGACTATAGTTTGAAATACATTTCAATGGTAATCTTTAAGATTATAGTGTAACAATATTTTTATTTATCATGATTATTTACACATTATCATTACGCGTACATATATATATATATATATATATGCACATTGTATTATATGTTTAAATGTATTTATGAAATGACTTGGTTGCATTCCATGAATCCTTATGGACTACCTTTCATCAATATAAGTTAATGGGAAACTCGTATTGAATATGCGATGCATAGATCATCAGATCATATGCGCAGTTTAATTACCATTACAATAATGAAAATCCATCAACTGTAATAATTTACAAACTAAAACATTGTATTATCATAGTCGCAGGATGTTATACCTGTTAAGAAGCATACGTAGACTGTTGGTACCCCGCAAATTTCTTTGGCCTACTGCCTGATTGATGGCATGAGGGAATATCAGTGTGGAGCAGGGTCATACTTCTTAATTGCTTGATCATGTATGCTGAGTTCCCTGTCTTTTTTTGTTTTTTTTTCTATATCGTGACCTAACCCTAATAGCGAGTATTAATATGTCTTTGAAAAGTCACGCATGTAAAGTCGTGACTTTACATATGATTCATAATTTCCAATTTCCTTATTTAAATAATTCTCAATACTTGCATTATTATTTTGGTATAATAAACATTTGTAATTATGTACAAGTATCAATAAAAATAATTATTAATTGATTAGGGTTTTTTCTTTTAAAGAATGTTTATAAGAATCAAATTATATTTATTAAACATAAAAAATACAAGATTAATATATTAGAAGTTAAATATATTATAATATATTTATATTGTGGATGATTTACATGGAACTTGCAATATTTATTACTACTTGTATGTAATTTTGTTTGAAACAATTTAAAGTATTGCCAACATAAAAATAAAATTGATTATATCAATAAATATTTGAACTAAATACATAATATTTATGATAGAGCAAAACACATTAATCCAGGTTCATTACAGTCCCTCCTTCCTGATTTTGCTTGTTCCCAAGCAATGCTGAATGGGAGAGGACTTCTTCTCCAACCCAGGAAGCATCTTCTTTGGGAAGAGTTTTCCATTTTATCAAGTATTCTGGAATAGTTCGACTCCTTAATCTCCTATTTCACTTTTCAAGAATAGTCTCAGGGTTTCCTGATTTTGGTTGTCCCCAAGCAATGCTAGATGGGAAAGGACTTCTTCTCCAACCCAGGAAGCATCTTCTTTGGGAAGAGTTTTCCATATTATCAAGTATTCTAGAATAGTTTGACTCCTTAATCTCCTATTCATTATCTAGTGGTGGCAGATCAACACAGGGGTTTATATTCTTTCTGAGGACCCTTTTTAGCCTAGATACATGGAATATGTTGTGGATTTTACACTTTTCAGGTAACTCTATCTCATATGCCACTTCTCCTATCCTTCTTAGGATCTGGTATGGCCCATAGAAATGGGGTTTTAATTTCTCTGCTCCACTAATCTTGAGTGAGGTTTTTTTGTAGGGTTGCAATCTTAGGAATACTAGATCTCCAACTTGGAATGACCTTTCTACTTGCCTCTGATTAGCATAAATCTTCTATTGGTTCTAAGCATGGCAAAGATTATCTTTGAGAACTTACATAATATTAGTGCTTTGTTGAATGAAGTCCTTGGCTCCTGGTATCTTGCTTTCTGGGCTGATTAAATCTCCAAATGTAGTGGCTTCATATCCATATAATGCCTTAAATGGACTCATCCCGATTGACATATGATGGGTATTATTATAACAATATTCTCCCAAGTACAACCATTTGACCCATGTATTTTTTTGTCCTGTCACATAATTTTTGAGATAACCTTCTATCCACTTATTGACAATTTTGATTTGTCCATCTGTTTGGGGATGATAACTAGTGCTGGGGGTTAATTCAGTTCCTGCTAACCTAAAGAGTTCTTTCCAGAATAGGCTGAGGAATTTTCTATCCCTATCACTTATGATATTTCTTGGCAATCCATGAAGCCTGAAAATCTCTTTAAAGAATAATTTTGCTATTTGTGGTGCTTTATAATGTATGGATATGGGAAAGAAATGTGCAAATTTTGTTAGCCTATCCACCACTACCAGGATGGAGTCTTTTTCTTGTACTTTAGGTAAGCCTATGATGAAATCCATAGAAATGCTCTCCCACTTTTGATTGGGAATAGGTAATGGTTGTAATAAACCAGTCGGGTAATGCTATTCAGATTTATTTTTTTGACATGTTGTACATTCTTGGACATGCTTTATGATGTCCTTCTTCATACCTTTTTAGGAGTACCTTTCTCTTACCTTTCTGTAAGTTTTGTAAAATCTAGTGTGACCAGATAGGAGGTTGTCATGATACTCCATGATCTTTCTTTTAACTTTGGAATTTTCTGCCAGCAATATTCTTCCTCTATATAGTATGAGCTCCTCCACAATTTTGATTTCATCATTGGTTATGTTTCCTTCCATGATCTCATTGGTTCTTAGATCTTTAGCATATTCTGCAATAATTTCATTTTTCCAATTATCTGTGATACTAGTAATAGTATTCAGTTGTCCTTGCCTGGATAAAGCATTAGCTACCACGTTATGGGTTCCTTTGACATACTCAATATCAAAGTTATAAGCTTGGATTTTACTTATCCATTTTTGCTGATGATTATTAAGATCTTTTTGACTCATGAAGAATCTTAGGCTATTGTGATCTGTTTTAATATTGAACCTTCCACAAACTAGGTATTACCTGAATTTTGCCAGTGTGTGCATGATAGCTAACATTTCCTTATCATAAATTGAGAAGTGTCTTTCTGTCTTAGAAAGTTTTCAGCTTTTGAAAGCAATAGGGTGCTTGTTTTGCATAAGCATAGCCCCAATTCCTTCACCAGAAGCATCACATTGTAATTCAAAAGGTCGTGTAAAATCTGGGATAGCTAAGATTGGGCACAAACTCATTCTTTTTTTTAATTCTTCAAAAAGCTTCTTGTGCCGCTTCATTCCATCTAAAATTTCCTTTCTTGGTCAGGTCTATCAAAGGAGATGCTAATTTTGAAAAATTCTTCACAAATAGTCTATAGTAGCTGCATAGGCCCAAGAACCCTCTGAGTTGAGTTAGAGTTTTGGGTTTTGGCCATTCTCTGATTTCTTTAATCTTTTCCTCATCCTTGCTTACACCTTTGGCACTGATTTTATGACCGAGATATAGAATTTCTTCTAATCCAAATTCACACTTTGATGCTTTTGCAAATAGGGATTCAGATTCCAATATACTCATGACTTCATCAATGTGTTGGAGATGATCTGCCCATGTTTTACTATAGATAAGGAGGTCATCAAAGAAAATAAGAAGGAATTTCTTGAGTTGTTTTCAAAATATATGATTCAAACATTATTGGAAGGTGGCTAGAGCATTAGTTAGGCCAAAGGGTAGAACTAGAAACTCAAAATGCCCGTAATGACATCTAAATGTCGTCTTGGGAACATCCTCCTTCCTCATTCTGATTTGATGGTATCCTAAACGTAAATCAATTTTAGAGAAATATACTACTCCATGAATTTCATCTATGAGTTCATCTACCCTAGGAATGGGATATCAATTTTTTATAGTCTTCTTATTTAGGGCTCGATAATCTATACACATCCTCATTGTCCCATCTTTTTTTTTACAAGTACTACTGGTGATGCAAAGGGACTGCAGCTGAGTTGAATGTGTCCCATTGCTAAGAGTTCTTGAATGGCCTTTTCAATTTCATCCTTATACTTTTGAGGATGTTGGTAAGGGGTGGTGATCACTAGTTTAGCATCTTTTTCCAATTCTATAATGTGTTCAAATCCTCTTTTGGGAGGTAATCCTGGGGGAATCTCTTCAAATACTCTTTGATGTTTTTTAATGATAGGTTTAATGTCAATATGGATGAAAGATTCTTATGGAGTTGATTTATTTAATAATAAAAATTGTGCAATTCATTCTCCCTGATCATGTCGTAGTATTCTTTCTATTCTTTTGCAAGAAACTAGTTTCGTAGAATCATCAACTATTCCTTCCAATGTTATTTCTTCCCCATTGTGCTCAAAATGGATTTTTAGGTTTGGAAGGTTGAACCTAAAACATCCCAAAGAAAATATCCATGGACTACCCAAAATTATATCTAAGTCTAGTGGAACCACATGTAGGTCTTCTCTGATGGTGTGCTTTCTTCCTAAAGTAATTTCTTGTTGTGGAATTACCTTTGTGCAACATATTAATGATCCTATGGCTTGAACAACAGTAAAGCTTTTAAAATTCTCTATTTTTAATTTCATTCTATTAACCAGTCTTTCATTAATGTAGTTATGGGATGCTCCACTATCCACCAGTGCAATGACTTTCTATCCATTAAGGGTGCATCTAATTCTTAAGACCCTATTTTTGGAGGGTTGAGTCATAGTGGCTATTACTCTGTATTCTTCCCCCTTTACTTCTTCTTCATTGCCTTTGTCACATTTTTCCTTTTTTCTCACCCTTTCTTCCTCATCATCCTCTTCTATTCTTTGGATGCGGCCTTTTTTTCCACATCTGTGTCCAGCTACCCAGTCTATTCCACAATTTGTACAAGTGTTCTTTTTGTAGCTATGGCCTGGCTCCGACTGTTCTTGGCATTTAAAGCATAAATTATTTTTCTTTAATTCCTCTCGTTCCTTAGCCGAAATGAACTTTTTGTAGGATTTATCTTTTTTGTGATTTTTAATAGTGGGCTTATTCCATGATTTGTTGCTCGTGTTTGAGACTTCCAACCTTAATGCCATTTCAAAAGCGTCATCTAAGGATGAAGGTTTTAAGGAACTTACTAGACCTTTTAGTGAATCTTTCAACCCTTCTATGAACAAGTAGGTAAAGCGTTCATCATCTACTCCTATGACTTGGACAGAGATCCTTTGGAATTCTTTAATATAATCTTCTACTATTCCTTGTTGCCTTAGTTGAGTTAATCTCTTAAAGTTTTCTTGAGGATGCTTGACATTCTTCTTCCATTGAGGGGCCTTCCCTAGGTAAGAAAGGAGGTTTGGGTACTTGAGATGGCATAGCTCCATTATTTTTTGAATGATTTGAACTTATGTCCCTTCCATTAGAATTATTATTTTAAAGATTGTTTATGGAATTTCCCATGTTTTGCAGTGCTTGAAGAAGTGCTTGATTTGATCTTTCTAATTGCTCTGCTAAGGTTTGGTTTTTCTATTCCATAACATTCCTAATTTCATTGGATAATTGCTCACTTATTTTTTCTCCTCTTGTCATTTACTATATTTTCAGGATGGTAGGATCAGGCTCTGATACCAATTCTAATGACCCCTTTTAGTTCTTTGACCTGTGTTTCGATATTTAGTATAATTTTAGGAAGTCATTTTAGTTAACATGCCTTAGATCCTTATTATTATTCAAAATAGAGGGTTTGAGCAATATAATTAATTAATTTAATTGATTTATAAAGTTTCACTCTATAGCACCAGGCAAATTGCTCTCTTCGGCTATGACTATTTGGAGACAGTAGATTGACGGTGCAAAGGGCATGTGAAACAAGCTCCAAGCGGCTCCCTGGAGGATACCGTCAAGTGCTCGAATTTAATCTGCCTCTCCCTCCACCCATTCCGTATCTGGAGATGTCATAGCTCAGATGAGAACAAGGCTTCTTGGACTATAGTTTGAAATACATTTCAATGGTAATCTTTAAGATTACAGTGTAACAATATTTTTATTTATCATGATTATTTACACATTATCATTACGCGTATATATATATATATATATATATATATATATATGCACATTGTATTATATGTTTAAATGTATTTATGAAATGACATGGTTTCATTCCATGATTCCTTATGGACTACCTTTCATCAATATAAGTTAATGGGAAACTCATATTGAATATGCAATGCATAGATCATCAGATCATATGCACAGTTTAATTACCATTACAATAATGAAAATCCATCAACTATAATAATTTACAAACTAAAACATTGTATTATCATAGTTGCGGGATGCCATACCTATTAAGAAGCGTACATAGATTGTTGGTACCCCACGAATTTCTTTGGCCTGCTGCCCGATTGATGGCGTGAGGGGATATCAGTGTGGAGCAGGGTCGTACTTCTTAATTGCTTGATCACATATGCTGAGTTCCCTATCTTTTTTTTTTTAATATATATTGTGACCTAACCCTAATAGCGAGTATTAATATGTCTTTGACAAGTCACGTATGTAAAATCGTGACTTTACATATGATTCATAATTTCCAATTTCCTTATTTAAATAATTCTCAATACTTGTGTTATTATTTTCGTATAATAAACATTTGTAATTATGTACAAGTATCAATAAAAATAATTATTAATTGATTAGGGTTTTTTTCTTTTAAAGAATGTTTATAAGAATCAAATTATATTTATTAAACATAAATAATACAAGATTAATATATTAGAAGTTAAATATATTATAATATATTTATATTGTGGATGATTTACATGGAACTTGCAATATTTATTACTACTTGTATGTAATTTTGTTTGAAAAAATTTAAAGTATTGCCAACATAAAAATAAAATTGATTATATCAATAAATATTTGAACTAAATATATAATATTTATGATAAAGCAAAAGAAATTAATCCAGGTTCATAACATTGATGTACTATTTTCATTTGTAGAGAAGGAGGTTACTAGATTAGAGCAGTCTATGCTCTCCTTTGATAATGATGTATATAGAGAGATTTGTGCTACCATATGTAGGAGCTTACAGGATCTGACTATTAGATTTAGAGTACATCATTCTTTTACCCCTAATGTATTAGTTACCATATCTACAGAGCCTAGAGCTGAGCATTTTGGGAGATGCATATTTTAAGGATGTCAAGAGGGTGGCCCTAAAAGATGTCATTAAATGAGATTTTTTCCATCATATGAGGGTACCTAGGGCAGGGTGAGGAGCTATCGAGTGACATGTTGCATAGATCATATTATTGCTAGCATGATCTATTCTCATTTCTTAGCTACACATGGTCATTATCCTAATAAATGATCATATTCCTCTTAATTTTGCATAGTAGTTGCACACTGAGTTCCACATGGGGATCAATGTCAACTACTTAGATATTCTAGATCATTGTAGATAGGGGCATGGTCAGATCGCAAATCATGACTAGTATCACAGTGCAGAGAATTTTCCACCATGTGATGTCAGATAGTACATTGGGAAGATACTTTCTCTATTGAATCCAACACTAGCTCCTATTGCTGATAGAATTGTGATTGTTTCCCAGAGGGGAGAAATTGATAGTATTGGACACATCACATCTATTACTACCAGAATCACATCTAACACTCTTGGTCCATATATTCACACTCAACAGAGTCACCCAGGTCAAGCATCTTTAGAGGCATTAAGTAGCACTTCAAGAACCTCCCCTGATGAGGCATATAGTGTTGTTGGACTACCATTACTAGGTGATGTTCATGCTATTTCTAAATAGTACACACATATGGATCTAGGGCTATATTTTTTGGAGGACCTATTATAAGGTATCAATTATATTTCCTATACACAAGGGATACCAGTTCACTTAGTGATGGACACCATTAGACTGCATCAAGGCCCCATAGTTCCACAAGCACAGACCACACCAGTGATAGTCACCACACAACATTCTACACTAGGCACATGACACTCTACAGATGGCTTGGGAATATGAGTTAGAGATGTCAAGATCATAGCTAAGGGCCTTGATGATTTTGGTGAGAAGTTACAAGGGCTATCTGAGATTGATACTAGTTAGAGCATGGGATTATCATCATTCATGGACATGTTATTCCAACCTAGCACTGATTCTACACCATTACCCAGCCAATTACACATGCCACTTCACTCATCATTACTAGCATCTACAGTTGTAGACTTTGGGGTTGGCTTGGGTGCTTCAAGAGATTGTGGCGTTAAGGGTGCTTCAGTAGGTGTTGGAGCTTCAAGAGATGTTGATGGTGTATTAGGATAGGATATTGACATTAGTATTAGAGGTACATCAAAAGATGATTTGATGGAGTCTGATGATCATCCTCAAGCTCTGAGACCTAGGTACATATATAATATTTTTAAATTTAAATATACAAAATTTAAAAATAGTTTAGATGGATATTAAAAAATTATAATATATAATATAAATTAAATAAATTGTGTAGGCATAGGTAGCTAAGTGCATTATTACATCTAGTGTTGGGTCAGGGCATGGACATTAGAGATGATTCTACTGAGACACCTAGTAGTGCTCAAGTACAAGTTTTAAATAGTTTGTAAAATTATTTATGTTTCAAACTATATGCACTCATATTCATGTACACATGTGTGTGTTTATGTGTTTAGATAGATCTAATGTATATATATTTGTAGGGCTTGGTTGTTGCACCTCGACCACAAGATGTAAAGGAGACTCGATCGAAGGGTCATTCTATTCATATGCATTTTGAGGGGTCCCTCCAGCAGTACTAGATATATGTATATTTTGATGCATTTATATATTGGAGACTTTGTATACATGTTTACCTATTCTAGAGACTTACAGACATGTATTTCATCACCTAGATAACATGTATTTCACTATTTATATTTTACGTATACATGTTTATTCGAGACTTATATGCATTTTTTGTTCACACAATTTACATATATACATTTCAATATAGATATTAGATCTAGATGTTCATTCATGAGACATACATTTATATTTTTGTATTTTAGTAGATTGCAAATTTTTATGTGAGCTTACATTTTAATCTTTATAACATCAAGTATCACTTTTCTTGCCATGGACCTATCTTTAGTCCAAGACCACTTTCCCATTTTTTTGAAACCTTTTTTAACATTTTCAATCACATTAGTTTGCATGTTAGAAAATCTTCTCTTCTTTGATGTTGTGTCTACCTCTAACAATTTCTATGCCTCTTCCAACTTCTTTTGTGTAAGAAAAAGTGAAAGAAGCTAAACTTGTTCAAGTATTTCAATGGGATCAAATTTAGTCATTATTCCTCTTATCATCTTATTCATTGATCTTTTCTTATACAAATTTAAGGGTTGAATAGTAGCTGCAAGTGTTCTCAATTTACCCACATCCATTTTAAGTAAATGATCTAATTTTTTATGAGAAATTTCATTCTTTACAGATTGAACAATATTTAAAAATTCATCCATACTAGTAGGAGCACGTGATCTCGACCCTTCTATGGCTTATGTTACATGAATTTCTATAGGGAACGATCTTGAGCCTTCTCCAACATTCATTGTTTAAGATTCTGCAAGGAAAGATTTTGACCCTTCTCTGACTTCTGTTACTTGAACTTCTATAGGGAGTGATCTTTAACCTTCTTCAACATTCATTAATTGGGATTTCATAGGGACTGATCTTGACCCTTTCCTCATATGCACTTCTTCTACTTGTGTTGAGCCTCCTTCAATATTTTCTTCACCTTCACTTGTTGATTGTTTGAAACACGTTTATAATGAATCAAATTAGATAAAAATAATAATATTGATACATAATTAAATTCAAGACCATGAAAATAAATAAATAAATTATATATATATATATATATATATATAATTACATACCTTTTTCATTTTGATGATAATGTGCCAAAGTTTTGTGAAGATTTCTTTGTTCTGCTTCATGAGATCTCTTCCTTGCATATTTGCTTTTTCTTCCTTTCTTGTTTCCCATCAATTTAAAAAAAAAAAAAAAATTGTCATTGATTTAAAAAATTTGCATTTACTTTGTAAAATTCAACTTCAATTTCAAACATTTGTCCTTAATGTGAAAGTTACGTCATTACAAGATTTTTGTCTATGTTCATGTGTGCTTGTGTGTAACTTGTTCGCACGAATACATGATTTTAAAAAGACTTTGATATTCTCTTAAAATAAATTAAAAATATTTTTTTGACCCTTAAAACTAAGATCAAATGATCTCCTACTATAAATCAAAAAATGTCAAATTGTGCTGCTCAGAGTAAGCTTTCCAACAACTACAATTTTAATACATATTATGTTCATTAAGACTTCCAAATATGAGTTTAACTCATTATAGGCTGATTAACAATTGAACATCGACTGATTTTGACATTTCAATAAAAAATAAAAATTAGGCTAATTTTTTTTGTTGAAAAATATCTAAGAAATAGGTTATTGAGATAGCTTTCTATTGAGAAAAGAAAATTTAATTTATGAATATTGAGTTCAAATTATCCTTGTCAAAATGAACGTATGTCTAAATTATGATTGATGTCACTTCAAAACTTCATAAACTACAATATTAACCAAATTGAATCAAACCAAATGCATCCTTTAGATATTGATGTTACAAATCCAACATTGAAATAATTACCACATTATCATTTCTAAAAAAAAAAATTATGCTTGTCAAGTAGATTGTCACTCTTTAAAAATTTTGAATTTTCATATGTACCACTTTTCGAAGGAGAAGACAAATTGGACTTAATTTTTTTTTTTTAATTGAAAAATATGGTTACAAAGTAGGAACAGAGTACTACAAATCACTAGTTTACATGATCTTCAAATTATTCATAGTTTTACAGATATAGTCACTCAGATGTGAGATTTGGTTCAAAACTATTGATTTCAGTGTTAAAATTGGTCAAAAAGTGGCACTCACTATTGTGGGATCACCCGACTATGTAGAGTCATGATTTAGGAGGGAGAATAAGAATCCAAGGAGTCAAATATGTAGAGGCAAGATGGAGAATCATAGTAGTTAGAAGTTTAAAGATTTGTAATGATGTATTCTTCTTTGTAATAGTCGTAACATGAAAGGCCTCACAAACAGGCATGTTGGATGTAAACATCTTGTTTTAAATATATGAAATATTGTCTCTCTAGATTTGAATCTTGTCTATCTTTTTATTTTCTAGTGTGTAGTTATGTGTTGGGAATTGCATTTCCTCCATTAGGGGTACCTCTAGTTTTGTATTGTGTTAGATGGTATCAGAGAAGGAGTTCCTGAGTGTGTGGATAGATGGTCAAGTGTGAGGAAATTTGCACTAGGATCTTGGACTCGGAAAAGTTTATTAGAGAAGATTTTTATTTGGTAAAGATTATGTTGAGGATTGTTTGCTTTGGGAGTCCTAGTTGGTGATTTTGGTGTGGTGCAATAGGTTGTGATCTGATCTACACTTGCAAAGGACTTGTTGTTTGATCATTGTTTGTGTTTGGATGTGAAAAGATGGATCTTGGCTGGAGAGATGTGGATCCAAAGTTATTTGACTTGTTGAGACAAATTATAGTTGGAGTGGAAGCTATCGATTTAGCACAAGACCATGGAAGACATCTTGATGATGTTGAGAGTAATTTGAAGGATGAGCATGATTCCTTTTGGAATGAATTTAATAAGAATATTGATGATTTGGAATAGTCTAATTTAATTTGGCATCTAAGAGTTTGAAGGGAGAGTGTTTGGTTGATTGAAGAGATTATGTGGAGAAGAAGATAGATTGTGGAAGTGCATGATGATTTTACGAAAGTTGTTGAGGTATCCTTTGAGAAGATGGATGTGTTTGACATGGAAATTACAGAGCATCTTATTGTGTGCAATGTGATCACCGATAATAGGAGTTTTACTTGTCTTGATGAGGATTCATATGATGATATACATGATCTTGTTGTTATGGATCCTAATATGGATCTACATATTGTTGGAGATATTGATGATGATACATGTGATGTTGTTTTTATGGATATAAATGTTGTTACTAATATAGAGTTGGATTACCAAGTTTTCAATATGGATTGACTTATTGTTGATGTGGTGAAGGATCTATGTGTTTCGGATTTATATGCTTCTACTATTGTGGATTTGAGTTCATATGGTGTTGTTGATGTTATTGATATGGTTTTCATGTGTGAGGAAATTGTTATGGTTGAATACGTTGATAAGTTGTAGAGATTAATTATGCAACATTATGATTTTTAGTTTATCCCTATGAGTGAGTATGCTTATTGGATTGTAGAGATTCATTTGACTCTATTGTTTGAGTGGATGAACCATAGATGGTTGATTTTTAGATTTTTTTATCTTTCCTTTGACAGATTGGAAGCCTTTGGTGAAGATGAAGTTGTATACAGATACTTCTTTTGGCATCAAATTGTGGAACACACTTTTCTATTTACATGGGGAGTTTGATGTAGGAGCATCTGAGGTCTTTTCTTTCAACTTTGGTTGTCTGATTGTAGGAGCATCCTAGATTGCTTAGCTTTCCTACTCATTTCAATTTT
The DNA here is from genome assembly GCA_028749045.1 of Cupressus sempervirens. Taxonomy (NCBI): domain Eukaryota; kingdom Viridiplantae; phylum Streptophyta; class Pinopsida; order Cupressales; family Cupressaceae; genus Cupressus; species Cupressus sempervirens. The sequence continues at coordinate 740,889,594 of CM053792.1, forward strand.
TTTTGTCAATGGTTGTCGAGTAGCAGTGTTTACCAAGTTGATGTAGCTATCGAGTGGGTATGTTGGCTGGGTAAGAATTCTTACTGAGTTCCAATATCGATCGAGTTGTAGTCATGGTTTAATTCTGGTATTGACCAAGTTGAAGTTTTGGCTGAGTATAGTGTTAGCCAAGTTCCTTTAATGACTGAGCTCTTTTATGTGTAAGTGGCTTGATGGTTATTTTGATGCTTAGTCATGTCTTGTTCCTTCTTTAGCCAAGTTTCTCTATGTTGGTTCCTTTGCAAGCTAACCTTTGCATTTAATTCATATATATTTAATCTTATTTGCAAGCCGACTTATGGCTTGAGGGTCTATTTAATGTAGGGGTTTATTAAATATGTATTCTACCAGGCCAACTTGTGGCCTAATTTTTTTATTTAATTTATTCTACCAAGCTGACTCATGATTTAGGAGGGAGAATAATAATCCAAGGAGTCAGAGATGTAGAGGCAAGATGGAGAAGCATAGTAGTTACAAGTTTGCAGATTTGTAATGATGTCTTCTTCTTTGTAATGATCATAACTTACATGGCCTCACATTCAAGCATGTTGGATGTAAACCTCTTGTAACTTTATGAAATATTATCTCTCTAGATGTGAATCTCGTTCCTCTTGTCATTTTTTATTGTGTGGTTGTTTGCTAGGAATTGGATTGCCTCCATTGGGGGTACATCCATTTTTGTACTACATCAAATCTAGACTATCATATATCTGAGATATTTACCATAATCATAGAAGACATTCAACACACACACACACACATGTGTGTGTGTGTGTGTGTGTGTATTTCTTTTTCACCCCGTCTTGTTCTTCTTGGTCTTTTTCATCTCCATGTTCTTCACCTCTTCTCCTTTTCCTTCTTGTCCTTTTAGTTCCACTTCTTCTTTTCTTCTTCTCCTCCTCCTCTTCTTTCCTCTTTTTCTTCCCTTCCTTCTTCACTTTCACCTTCTTCCCCTATTTCTCTTGCTCCTTTATTTTTCTTTTCCTACTCATTTTCTTCCATTTTAGATTCCTTTTACTTCTTATTTTCCCTCTCCTTTTCCTCCTCCCCTTTGTCCTCCTCTTCCTCCTCATTTTTCTTGTTCTTCCTCATACTCATGTTCTTCAACTTTATCTACTTCTACATCTACTTCTCCTTCTCTTCCTTTTGTCTTCTTTTTAAAAAATTGTTAAAATGAAATTATAATGAAAAAGCAAAATTCAAAGTTTGATATTATAGTGCATTGAGCTATGGCTACATAAATTTTCATCAATACTTAACAAATTATTCTTTGTATAGATTTTTTCTCTATTAATTATAGGTCAAATGTAGTTTTCTAGATCTATTCAATGAGAATATATTATCAATTGAAAAAATCAAATTTCAAATTTTAAACCAAATAAATAATAGAATAATTAAATTACATATTATCAAAGTATATTATAAGAGATAAAAATTTAAAACATAATTTATTTTTTAATTTAAGTGGATTTTTACCACATAAGTTACTAGAAAAAAGAAAGAATTTGCATGCTACATATAGCAATAAATGACCCCGCTCACTAAAAAAAAAGATTTAATTTAGCTATGTGGTGTTGCTTTAATTTGGTTATGTGGTGTTGTTTAGACAATTCAGGCACTCAACAAGAATATAGATATAATCAAAGAATATTCTCTATATACTTACAAATAAACACATATATAAGAATAATATTTTAAAGTTTTGCAAGGAAATATTTTACATGTAAACCAATATGCATTCCATTCATAAGAAAGTATGTAACACAAATATTGGAATGTAAGGCAAATGACAGCATTGTAAGTAAAGAAATAGAATCAAAAATTTTATTCCTTGCACTTTATTTAATAGTCATATTTTGAATATCTATATTGATACTAATCTAATGTATGTATGTTTTGATATTTAGAAGATGATAGTATATACAATACTATCAAAATCAAACTTGATGACCTAATTTAATCAAACATTTATAATGATAATAATATTATTATGAATAGTTCCTATTGCCTAGGGCTTGAACATAACTCATTATTAATCTTTCATTGAATGACCAATTAGATTGCTTCATTATTCTCCTACAGTTTTCACTTTCAATCTTTCTCCTCTTTTAAATAGAAGAAGATGCATGCTTATTGCCGTTTGACAGTCTGATTCGCAGGCTGGCACATTTCTTGTCCAGAGAACAATAGTTTCACTAGATTCAATACAAGAGAAGAGGCAAAAATTGAAGCAAAATTGTTGGGATTAGCATTATCACAGGTGGTACATTAGCAATCTCCATAAAATGTGAAAAATTCAATGAGAGTCAAATTCTTTTAAATATTGACTAGTCAACGTTAGTTGAATAACTATCATTAATTTTAACAAAACTAATACATATACACATATGCTCAAATTTAAAGAAATCATAATTTCGTTATTGGATTACCAATACTAGATACTAGATACCAGATACCAGATACCAGATACCAGATGATCTAACTAGGATGACAAGTTGAAATGAGTTCTAGAACCTATCTAAGAACACAAGGGTGAGAATATTGTAGGAGTGCTTTACCACCCTACCACGAAGATATTAAGCTTTCCCAAAATCTTTCCTGACATGAAAGATACCCAGCCCAACAATGAGAAAGTCTAAATAAAAAAAGCTTTGAGGAGAGTAATGGAGTATGTGCTACATGATACAGTCACATTCTATCATCAATATAACATATTGACATCTTCAATAACATGTCTTGTAATATAAGGTTGTTACATGCATAGAAAATTTAATGCAAGGATTTTCACTTGATGCTTCACTCATCATGATCCAAATTTGCATGTAAGACCCCACCAAGGGACCCAAAAGAAATGACCTAAAGTTTTACTAAGTGTGCCAACATTTTTTTTTTAAAACAAGAAAGATAATCATACACATCAAACTCATAGTAGTGGAAGCAATAACATACAATCAACTGAAACATACATAACAGGTTACATTATTTAAGAATCCCATGACATTGAATTACATTTATATCTAATCTACTACTAAGTCTAACAACCACCACATCCATATGAAATAATAATAAAAAAGTCCAAAGTCCATAATATACATTTGTTTTGAATTCCTTTTGGTAAATTAATTCGGAATGCTCAATCATCCACTATACATGTCACAAGGTATGAAAGACTAAAAGAATATACATATGTAGAAATAGACATACATCATCTAGTTTGAATCTATGATACAAGTACAATAAAATAAATGAAACTATCTACCATACATGATACATCCATCCATCATAAAAGATATAAAAAATCCAACATGAAATACAACTATCCAACATAAAGCATAACTAACTAAGTGTGCAGTTCCTTCCAATCGTCAATAGCATCATTAGACCATCGTGGGTCCTAGCCATCCCCCACGCTTAACATCCCAAGTCATTGAAGAGATCATCGGTACTATAGTAATAGGACATCACTCCTAAATCATGCTACAACATATGCATAAAGAATCTAACATACTAGAATAAACCATAAGTAAGCAACATCATCTAAACATGATAAACAAGCATACCAAGAAGCTTCAGCCATGGTGACTATAGATAGATCTCAATGGTAAGAGTGGAAAAGCACTGCCCCTTGACAACGTGGAACCTAAATGGCCCACTCCCACTACACTAAGGAGATAGTCTCAAGTCCCAAAAAGGATATCAAATCACATAACACAAATACTCTTTAAGTCTAGGAATCCTAAAAGTACTCTAACTCAAAGGTTCCAACACATAGATCAACATCTAGACCTAGAGGCACACAAAGACACATAGGAAATCTACTATGCAAGCGGGAAAGTGTCATCACAAAAGTCACATAGAAGTTATCCCTGAGAAATCTCATGAGAATCTTGGGTTCCTAGTGCTCCCTACGACCACTAGTATCCTCTCATACGAACGAGGCATACTATGGAATGGATGGTCGTAACCAAGCATTCTCCTTACCCTAACCTAGTCTGTACTAGCACTCAAGGCATGGGAGAGAATACAAAATTATCTTATTAGGTTTATTTTAATCCCCATTTAGTGTAAATTTTATCACTTATTAAAAAAAATAACTTACAATGAGTCATCCCTAGAGCCACTTAGGGCCCCCATCCCCCATTGCAAGCCACTTCACGACACTACACATAGATAACCTACCCTAGGCTTATGAAATCACAGATCACAAAATCACCTTAGCCCTATACAAGTGACTGGAAAAGAATCATAAATATAATCCACAATAATCACATCAGTTCTCCACAAGCAACTAAAAAGCATCAAATGATAATCACAATAATCACAATAGTTCTCTACCAGCAATTGAAGGCATCAATGATAAGTCACAATATCCAATGGTTCTCAATGAACAACTAGAAAATATCCCAAAATAAATCACAATACTGATTGAAGACTCCAAAATAGTCAAGTCAAAACATGTCACAACATGACATCATCAAGAACAAATTATCCAAAACATCCCAGTCCTCTCAAAGTGATTAGAAAATAATCCAAATATAACTGATCGAGACTTAAAAATGGTTATCAAATATAACTGATCGATGACTCAAAAATGGTTAAGTCAATTATCTCATAAACATACACCTCAGTGTCACACAAGAAGACTGGAAAGCAATAACAAATAGTAAATACAAACATGTCATAGATCATAGCATCACATTACCAAGGTTGGGTATAAAAGATCAAGACCAACATTAGCATGATGTCATAAACACATAAGCCCCGAGCCTCTGGTAACAACCTAAATTGGTCAAAACTAAGCCAACCCACAAAACCACAAAGCATAGACAATGCATAGAAAACATCATAAACTCATAATTTGGTTTGATTGATAATATATTGTTGAGTTAATGTAACGTTTCAATTTTAGTTTCAAGGTATGTTTCAAGTTCAAAAGATTTCTAGATAACCCTACAGGTTGACCCATTCACTTGTTTGAATGAAACTAGAATTACCCTCCCATCATGTTTTAAATCAATAATATAATTCTACAATTTTATCAAATAATATCCATTATTAATTAACTTTAATTAAACTAATTTTAATTAAATTAATTAAAAATTATTGATCTAAATACTTATATCAATATCTTCATTAATTATCAATTTATTAATATTTAACCAAAAACTATTAATTAATTAATAATTACAAAAACTATATTAAAATGCATTAATATTTAAATTAACAAATAATAATAAAATCTATCAATAAATATTATTAAATAATTATAAGTTTACATTATAAAACTTATTAATAAAGTATTATTAATTAATAATAAATTTAATATTAAAATCAAGTAATAAAAATTATTAAATAATAATAAATTTATTTATAAATCATATTAATTAAAAATTTATCTAATTATAATAAGTTTATATTATATAACTTTTAAAACATTAATAATATGTAAGAAACGTGCAAAGCTTATAAATTTTTAAAAAGAAACTTTAAACATTAAACAAAATTTACAATCCCTATGTTAATGGGCAACGGCTACCCAAGCAGGAGGATCGACTGCCTAGGTATCCCCGCCCCCCATCCTCATTCCTCATGCCATTGTTCAGGGATCGCCCATGACATCCCGCAGCCGTACTTTGCAACAGACTCTGACAAACGAAAGTACAGACGTGTAGAGGAACGAAGGTGGTGAGTCTAGGAAGCAATTTATGCTGAGATGGGATCGCCAGCACCAACCAAAATTTACACGCCGCCAAACAAGATTTATTATATTTATAGCCCAATTAAGTTCGTTCACTGATTTAGTACTTTTAATATATTATATTTATAGAATTAATGAGAATGCCTACTTACAAATTTTGATTTTAATAAATAATTCTTTTATTAAAACTATGAAACTTTTGATCTTAATAAATAATATAATAATAAACATAATTATAAAAATTTTATAAGAAAAAATACATATTATATTTATAGTTTTACATAATATAATAATAAACATAATTATGTTGAAAAAAATATTTTAATAGAATAGTTTTTCTTAAGAATGCCTACTTACCAAATATAATAATAAAATACATAATTATATTATATTAGTTTTAATAAAAAAATTATAAGTTTTATTAAAATACATATTATATTTATACTTTTACATAATATAATAATAAACATAATTATGTTGAAAAAATTACTCACAAATATTTCAAATGTCAAATATGAATAAACCATGCTTAAAATATTTTTAAAATACATAAATAATTTAATTGTTTCAAACTGAAACTTATATTAATTAATAATTTCAAACTCATTTGTTGACAAATTTTTTAATACATATTTAAAAATTAATATTAAATTCAATAATGTTATAATTGACAAACTTTAGTAACATTTGTCTTTAAATATAAAAATAAATTTAGTAAATGTTATAAATCTTGTTAAAATTTTGAAATATAATTCTAACTATATATTTAGAATTATTGACCCTTATTATATAGATTCAAATGAGCAATTACACCAAGCAAATCTAAATGCACTAACAATATTTTCTAAGAACAATAACTAGTAAAATTAAACTAATATTCATCTCAAACATGAAAAATTTCCTTTTAAATATTTGTAAATGTCTCAAATATTAAAACCTAAAAATTATGCCATTTAGAAAATAAATGATAAAGTTGGATCACAAAAGTCACACACCTAAATGTTTAAATGAATACGAATCAAATACATTACGGAATCAAGGAAATAAAAAGAGAATTTTAACTTAACAAAATAAACTTTGTACATCACAAAACCAACAATATATTTCTTCATTGTGCCTAACATACAGCGAAATATCACAAATTTATTTGATAGAAGTTTTACAGATAGCTTACTCCTAATATCTAATCTAAGTTCAAAAACATGAGCAACCAGTTTTTTGGGCACCACCCTCATTTCTTTCCTTGTGGCAAAAAAATAATAATTATCTAACATTTATTTTTCACCACCAGTTTGTGGCTATCAGATTTGGCAGAGGGGGCGTATTTGCAAGAGTGTGAAAAGACAACAGAGTATGTCCGTGTAGGTGTCATTGTAGGAAGGACACTGTAGTGTTAGAAAGGACGAAAAGGGCGGGCATCCGGGCAGTCTATCCTCCTACCTGGATAGTCGTTGCCTTACTAGGTAAAAGTATTGTAGACTAACTTGAATACTAAGGGTGATATTTTATTAGTTGTCATAATTAATTATTGAAGAATACTAATGGTATAGTATCCTTGTTAATGTGGTATAAATTAATAGTGTTGAAACTATTATATAAATAAAATTAATATGTTATAATGAAAATGTTATTTAAGAAAAATACTAATGAGAATTGCAATAAATAATTCGTTATAAAATTATATATATTTTATTTTCTAAAAGTTATTTACATATTTAGAATTAATGTTTAGTGTTTTATTCATTATATTTAAACACTTGCGATAGTTGTGTTTCTTTTTTCAATTATTTTTCATTTTCTATTAGTTTGATAGTTTCATAATTAATAAATTCAAACCGACAAGTGGCATTTATGTTTTGTTACTTGGGTTCAATTAGAATCTTGAATCTCTAAGCCCAATTTTTGAATGGCTCTCAATTGTTTAATCATGTCTTACCAATTCTATGTCAAACTCTAATTGTTTAAATACATCCTTTGTATTTATTGTTTTAATATTTGTGATATAAAAAACTTCATCATATTGCTTTTAATGTTGAATTTCCCCAAAACTTTCAAATAGAGAGTAAAAATGTAACTCATAGATATACACTCTTATAACTTTGTATTGCTTGTAGACTCAAGAGCTACCTTCAATTTGTTATGATTTGATTATTTCTTCAGTATATAATTTGTGTTCCTTGTCCATAATTTTGGATAATGTATTTGGCCAACTATTTTACACTACTTATTGAATATTGAATGGATCCAATTTTACACTACTTATTGAATATCATAAAATATTATAATAAATAAATTGGCTCAAAGAAAGCTCCTGAGGGAAAGAAACATAAAGAAAACTGTCATTCATTACTCATAATATACAAGATGTGTAAAGTGTAATCGCTAAACTAAAATTGTCGACGAAACCAAAAGGCTTGCCTTATATCCTCTAGATACTCAAACTCTCACTACATATTGGAACACTAATGAGGCTTTACAAAAGAACCATATAAAGTGTCGATACATATATAATCATGAATTCATTTATATAAAGTTTGATAAACTATAATGATTATCTCAAGATTAATTAATTAATTTAGAGAGAGAGAGAGAGAGAGAGAGGACTTATTAAAAGTAATTGACTAGTTATAAAAAATAAGTGGAATTTCCATGTACATAGTAGTGGTCTAATTTCAATGAGTGTTATTATTTTTCTTAACAAGAGTAGAATATCACCATTTATTATAATAAATAAAATGGTTCAAAAAGAGCTCCTGAGGGAAAGAACCAAAAAGAAAACCCTCATTCGTTACTCGTAATATTCAAGATGTGTAAAGTGTAATCCCTAAATTAAAATTGTTAAGAAACCCAAAAGGCTTCCCTTATATCTTTTAGCTATTCAAACTCTAACCACATATTGGAACACTAATGAGGCTTTATAAAATAGCCATATAAAGTGCCCATACAAATATACTCATGAATACGTTTATATAAAGTTTTATAGACTTTAATGATTGTCTCAAAATTTATTGGCCATAATCCTCCATATAGATATCATCAGTACCTACAAAATGAATGAGTTAGTTATAAAATTCATTTAAAAATAAGGTCTTAGAAAATTGAATATCATTTCATAATTTCCTTACCATCTTCACTTGTTGTGTTTTGGTTAAGATCAATAGAAAAGGGCAACCCATATTGTTGATTAGTTTGTTGATCATCTAATAAAACAATGCACATTTAACACATCCATTTAGATAAAATTAAATTATAAACTAAAAACTCAAATATAATTTCAAATTTTTATATTTTCTATCATAACAAATTCTAAATCTGAATATTGTTCTCATAATCTATATCACATTATGTAACAATAAGAAAAATCAAAATTCCATTACCTCCACAAGTTTGTTGAAATGTTTGAGGATGAATAACCTTTGGCATTGATGGTTGATCTCCACAAACTACATCTTGGTTATTTGATAAAGCATTAAATGCAATTAGAAACATGAACTAAGTAATCAATTTTAATAAAAATAGTTACTAGTGAGTAAATTACCATCTAGTACTTGTGTGTCATCTGTTATTATTTGGTTCAAATCAATAGAGAAAGGCAATCGACGTCGTGGAGATTCTACTTGATCAACCAAACCTATATTGACACATGTTCAACATATGAAATAAAAATAAAAAGTATTGAACTATATGTTGAAAGTAATAAAGTACTTTTAAATAAATGTACTCACCTTGTTGTGACAGAATAACTCTTTCTCCTTGTATTGCTATGCCTGAACGATTAATGGCTTTTTTTCCCTTTTTCTTTTTAGAGCGTATAGAGGGGAATTGAAAATTTTCATCCTCATCAACTCTTTTACTTAAGTTTTGAGTCATAGGTTTTTTTTTTTTAATGAATAAATCAACGCTTACACATTTTGCTTGGACTAAACGATGGTTTCTTTCACCTCATAGGCATGTTCTCTAAACCAGGAATTGATTCAAAATTGGAACTTGAAGCAAGAGATACATGTATCTCATTTCTAAATCTCCCAACATGTTGAATGAATATTTGTTTTTCATATTCTTCTCTAGTTGACAAATTTTGGATAAATGAATTTACATAATCAATGCAATTTTGAAGTTCATCATGAGAAGTATCAAATGATCTCACACAATCTATAGTAAAAAAAATAAAATTGTAAAGTCAAAATACTATTTTAAAATACTATATATTTCTTAAGAAAAAAATTGGTATTCAAACTTACCAGTTCTCTCATCTTCACCAATGTTGACTCCAAGCACATCTTGATCTTCTGAAGGTATAGAATGATCTGCAATTGGAAAAAAATCACTTAACTTTTTGATCCATAAAATAATTTAATATTTACTTGTAAACACACATTCTTATTACCAATGTTATAGTTTTTATGACCAAAATTCCCTCCAACTTTGTCGTAATCCTCAACCAATGTAGTAACATCATCTGTATTTAAGATCAGTTTAAGTAGGTCTTAACAATATAACAATCAATTATATAATATAAATAATTAAAATTAACTCTCAAATGATACTTACCAACCACTTGACCTTGCTCGTTTATATTGGTTCTCTTTAGTAGATCTAAAATCTTCAGCACATGTTTGCATGTGTTACCTCTTTTTGCCCACTCACAATCACACACTTGCAAATTTGGTCTAAAATTTCTTACAAGATACCATTTTGTTGAAATCGTTTGACTTCTAACTTTAAATGTATCAAGAAGGTCATATAGGTAGCAATCTGTATCTGCTATTCTTTTTTATCTCTCTAAAGAAGTTAGGTAGTATCTTTCCTTTTTGAAGTTGGTTAGAAACCCAGATAACTGCAAGTATCTCTTATTTTTATAGTATGGCTCTACCCTATGAAGAAGAACATGAATGAGCCAATCCATTCTCCTTGTGCATTTTCTAGAACAGTCGGTCAAGTGGTGACTCTTGATGTGCATGTGGTATGACTCTATGGAAGCATTAGTATCTTGATTTGCATGAGAGAAACCTCTAAAGTTTTTTGCCCACATTTCTATGACAAAAATATGATAATGTCTTAGCATATATATAATAAAAGAACCAAGCAATAAAAATAAAAATATAATGTAATGAATAATGTATATGATCTTACCAATGCATCTCTCATCATGACACCAAGTCTTTCTAAAGTAATCAATAAACTCTTTTTGTTCTTTGAATTCATCCATAAATTCTTTTATTAGATGAGTAGTGACATCTCCATCATCACTTATGGCATACATTATCTCACCTAGTCTAGTGAACATATTTGTTGCAACATCCTTATTGCTTACAAACCTATAATAAAAAAGATAATATCAAGCTATGATGTTAACAAATATAACTTTACATGTATTTTAAGTAGAAATGACTCACTTGTAGACATTCTTCAACCATGCCCTACGTACATGCCAGATACATAAAAGTACTCGACAATTGAAGGATGATCTACAAGTTACATTATAAGCATTAATAAGTAACATTCAAACACAATCAATTATTAAACTAAAATTATATGTTTAAATAATGAAATGTATAGTTTGAAAACCTATATATCAAATATAATTGGAGGATAATCAAACCTAATTGCTTCAATCTTGGCACTAGCATCATTGGTCATGAATGCATTGATTTGCCAATCATCTTTACATTGCTTGCCTCTTTTGTTAACTTCTGCTAGCCAATCATGTATATCATCAATTTTATTTCTTGAAGATATGGCCCATGCAATAGGTACGTCGGCCTCTTGTTCATCAAATACAAGTAATGAATATAACTCATACTGCACATGAAGAAATCAATAAATTAAGATTTTAGATAAATTTTAGATGAACTAAACTAAAATATATTAATATAGTTGACATTGGTAAACTCACAGCATATTTGTTTTTTGAAAAAGTGGAATCCATTGCTATAATAGAGTTATGTGAATATCTCACCATCATCTCTCGCATCCATGGTGTTTGAATACCTATGATAAATGGAATGTTTTCTCCACTATTGGGTGTTTTATAGTAGAAGAAGTTGTCTTTCTCCTCCGCATGCTATAAACTTACACTTTTGGCATCATTTTGATTTTTTTGTGATTGAAGGGAATGCACCCTATTGCATGCATTCATTACATCTTTTCTTAGTAGAAATGTGTCCCTCTTATTCATTAACTTCGTAAGACTAGGATCCAAATAATGTTGCTCACATATTGTGGAAACCCCCACACCCATCAATAACAATGACTCAATATAAGATTTATATTCATTTGACAATCTCGGTGCAACCATACTCCTTGGATCACCAGAAGGGTCATCCTTTCCATGACAAAATTCACCATTAGCATCTTGATGACTAAACTCATTATAAGTAATGATGGCAATATCTGGTCTTCCATACATAACTCTAACACAAAAGTGTGTTTTACAACCCCTTTTCTTTGCAGACCTTGGTAACCTTTGCATATTTGTTTGGGGTTTTCTTGTATTATCATCAGGTCCAAATGCATATTGATATCTGTATATACATGTACAAATATATTTATACCAATTTATAATCAATAAAGTTTAAAAAATTAAAATATTGCATGCTTAATTATTATACTAGAAATCTAAACAAACCTTGAATACATCTTGGTAGCTTGGTTATTAGGGTTTGTCAAGTTCATCACATTATGTTCTTTTCATATGAATGTTGTTTCTATACCATCTAGTAGACATTCTCCCTTGACAAAGTGAGACAGTCTCTCAAGAGGGATAGCAACACATAAATCCATAAATGTATTATGATGTCCAATAGGTGTCCACTCTAGTTGTGCGCTTGAAAAATCATTTCCTTCATTGGGGACATCTTGCACAGGTAGTTTGATGAGTGATTGCCATTTAAAATTTGTATCCATTCTGAGAAATATTAATATGGTTAGTGATCCTTAACTTGTTGAAACATGTTAAAAAAAACTAATACGAATTATTACATATATCCTTGATAAAACAATTAGTATATTGAAATCACAATAAACACAATTATATCCTCGATATGAAATAATTTCACTATACCATCAATGAAATGATTTCTCAAAATTATATTAGAAGTTGATATTATATATTTCATTCTATATTTTTCCAATCTTGTGATCTAGTAATGAGATGCATGTTACTGCAAGCCTAGGACACATGATTCATATTGCCCTAATAAGCGAATTCCTCTTATATAGAAAATAAATTTCTATAATTTCAAAACCTTTACTAGGAAATCATGTTGTCACTTATAAATCTATAGTTATTAAAATCTAATATGATTAGTCCACTAGTCATATATTCTAATTCATCATTATTTATCACTAACTAATTCATTTATTGTGTCATTAAAGATGATCACCTAATTTACTTTTTAATACTAGGATTTGTGTTATGTATGTACATTAATTTAAGCTTAAAATAATTTTGAATGAACTTGAGTACAACTAACATGGGATGTAATTCTCCTACCTTCCTAGCAATCAAGATCTGAGTCATTTTGTTATCAAGGTCCATAGTGTTCATTATATCAAGGTCTAGGTCATTTTCACATAGAGAAGTTATGAAGTTTTCCATGACTTAAGTCCATTTCACTGTATTCATGGATAAGTACATTTAGTTATCAAGGTCCATAGTGTTTAAGGTCCTTAGTGTTCATTTTCACATAGTGAAGTTATGGAATTTTCCATGATTAAGTCTATTTAGTTATCAATGTCTAGGCCATTTGAGGTCATTTGCACATTATGAAGTTATGTAGTTTTTCATGATTTTGTCATTTTCACGTAGTGAAGTTATGGAGTTTTTCCATCATTAAGTCCATGGAGATTTCCACAATTAAGTCTATTTAGTTATCAAGGTGTAATGAAGTTATGTAGTTTTCTATGATTTTGTCAGTCATTTAGTTAAGTTATGGAGTTTTCCCATCATTTTGTCAATCATTTTCACATAGTGAAGTTATGGAATTTTCCCACCATTAAGTCCATTTAGTTTGCCACTATAGTGAAGTTATGGAGCTTTTCCTTATGGAGTTTATTTCATGATTCAATCCACTTAATTTTAGACCTTTTAGTGTTTAGCCCACTTAGTGTTCATCTCATGAAGGTAAAGAAATTGTTTTCTAGTTGAAAATGAACAATTAAATCAATAGATAAAACTATCATATTATCCATCATTTATTAATCTCATTTAGGAGAAAACTTTATGGAACTCTAGTCTTATTGACACTAGATCATAACTCATAGCATAACATCTAGGCTATATGTTCACAAGTTGAAATTATGGAGTTTCTTCTATGGTTAAAGCCTACTTAGTTTAAGTTATGGAGTTTCTTTACGATTCAGTCCACTTAATTTCAACTCTTTTAGTGTCAACCCCACTTAGTGTTCATTGCATCAAGGTCTAGGTCATTTCACTATGGCCATTTTCACATAGTGAACTTATGGAGTTTCTTCATGATTAACTCCATTTAATTATCAAGGTCTAGGTCTAGGTCATGTAGTTTTTCCATGATTAAGTCCATTTAGCTTTCTACTATAGTGAAGTTATGGAGTTTTTCCTTATGGAGTTTCTTTTATTATTAAGCCCACTTAGCCTTCATTGGATCAAGGTCTAGGTCATTTTCATGTTGTGAGGTTATGGAGTTTTTCCACGATTAAGTCCATTTAGTATCTCGTAATCAAAAGTATCTCGTGAAAGATATTGACCCTATTAGGAATCTATTACAACTATATAGTTTATCTATTATTGTTAGGGAACTAGGCCTTATTAGAAGCCTCAACCCTATTAGGAGTTGTTATTATAATACAAAAGGTACAAGATGAGTCCACTTAACCAACTAAGATCAATTTCATATTAATAAATAATAATCAAGCACATAGAACAACAATCAAGGATTTCAAGCAAACATTTACAAGCAATGGGCAAGGGACAAAGCAACCTTGTGCATGAACAAAAATAGTGTCATAGTATGAATCTAATCCTTAGAACCACTACTGTGTATGTTCTCAAAATATTTTTCAATCATGCACATAGTCCTAAAAAAAAAATTTGGTAGCACTAAGGTTCTTAGTAATGGTCAACTCTGTAGCTTTTGCAATCTAGAGTGGGTGAAATCCAATCCTGGCGTACCAGGGTTTTGACATATTCTGAGAATTTAATCAATCGAAGATACTAAGGAGATCTGACAACCCAACAAAAGACTACACCTATGGGGATTTCCCCCACAAGGACATTTATATAGCGGTTGCTACTACCACGTCAAAAATGGCTATTACCACTTGAGGTACCATCCATGTGGTTGACCCAATAAAGGGAATGTCCACTACAATTTAACCCTCTCTAATCAAAGAAGACTCACAAAGTTGTACCACATGAGGACTTGGTTTGGATTTAAGGGTTCCAAGTTTCTGATGTGCCCAAAAGGGAACAGAGCATACTCCTCTAGCCTCTTCACCTTACCCAAACATAGCAAACAAGATTCTTTGACACACTAATTTGAAATCACCTCACCAACTTTTTGGAAAATCCAAAAACAAATACCACCAATCTCAAAAGAGAAAGTACTAGTGGATGTTGAGGACAAACCCAAGCAGAATAGTGAGACAATAACAAATATCCTTCCCTACCTACAAGGGGATCCATCATCAAGAGGAGCTTCACATGTAAAGCAAGCGAATGAAGCTTAGTCTCTCAAGATCTCCTAAATAGTGTTCATAGGGCCTAATTACTATGTGAAACATATATGCGTGAAAGGAAATCTAGATCCAATTTTAGAGCACCAAATGAAGTGTGAATCTATGAAAGCATGTAAAAGAACTCAAGCCAAACATATGAGATTTTTGTTTTAGTTCCAAATCCAAGTGTTATAGAGATCCAACAAAATACCTAGTAATCCTTGCAATGCATTTTTCTCTGTTGTACCTTTCGTTTATGCTTTAACGCTCACTCGCAATGAACAAAGCAACAAGCAAACACAAGATATGCAATAATATAACAAAGCCAAGATGTATTCCTAGATTAGAGGGAAAATAAACTGTATGCAGTTTTCCATATAAATTATTCCAAGTAATCAATTAAAAACCATTGTTTCTTGACAAGCTTATACATATGTTTAGTATGTTTTCAGCCCTTTGATAGAATGGAAAATAAAGTGGTTGGACTATCATATGTTTGAGGGAAGTTACAATATAAAATCGTATAAGCAATTAAATTCACTTTTGGTATCTATATTTGAGCAGATAGCTTCCCTATATTTGTCATCAAACTTGCAATTTGACTTAAAGGGCAAACTAGCAAATAGTTGTAAATATACCTTTATTAAAGGAAAATGTAGAAACTATTATGATGATAACCATGATCAATTGGAGGAGACAAAATGGTTTTAGATTATAATGATTTACCAACTATCTTTGAACATAAAATTAATTGGAAAGAAACCCTTGGGGTTATGTGTTCATATCATTTTTGATAGAGTTAGACATACCATTTTTTTCCACATTTGGAGATATAATGTAATCTATTTTTAATAATCACAATGACACTCACCAAGAAGTTGCACTTTTAGGGCTTTACTAAAACATTTTTTAATTACATGAAACAAGTAGATGGGCGATACCAAGGAAGAATGAGAGGAGAGAATATATTTATTTTACAACATGGGATTTGTAGAGACAAAGTGACATTCTATCAAGGAGATCCCAATATAGAATAATATTCACTCCAATCGCTCCAACTATAAGGAGATTTTAGAAGTAGATAACGTAGGTAGTCATTTTAAGGAAACATATACCTAGACATGACATTAAAGTTAGCGATCAAAATTCATTGTCGAAAAGGAGATTTAAAGAAGCTACAAAGGGTAAGATGTTCTATCACCCCATTTTGGGGTGTTTTCTATTTCTATGGATTCATATAGACTGCTTTGGCCTCCTAAACATTATTAAAGTATTTCATTCAATCATTCAATCCTTGTAGAAGCTACACTAAATAGGGATGCATAGTTTCATACTCATTTACAACAATACTAAAGATTTATTAAATATGAAAAAAGACTTTGTGTTAATTGTACTTATAGATTAATATTAATAGACTATCATGATAGCAAATACATAGTATGGCAATCCCAAAGATCTCCAATATTATGGAATCCCTTTTTTTGGCATAACTGATTAATGATGAGATTATTGGCACAATTGATTAAGAGATTGTTGAAGTGGTGTTACATGATGAGTTTATGATGCATTCATACTGATTTGATAATAGGTAAATCAATTATTTGGATTTCATTGATGTAGTATTTTTAGCATGTTACCAAATATTGATTGAGTAAAAGATGAGTTATAGTATGCATTAAATTTTGTTATTCTATCGGAAGGTTAAACTATGAGTCATGATGCTATGTTTATGATAACACCTATTTATGTGAATAAATGAGTAAGATATGGTTAGTAAATAAATGAGTAGGATAAATGAATAAATGAATAAATGATAACACCTATTTATCGGAAGGTTAAACTATGAGTCATGATGCTATATTTATGATAACACCTATTTATTACTTGGAGATTTCATTTAGATACATCAATCTACCATTAAAGTTTCATTGCAAGATCAAGTTTGGTTTTGAAGATTTTTTTTTTGTGCATTAGTAGTAGGATACATAAATTTTGAAGTCAACTTTTAAGGATTTAAAGGCTCTAAAAAGGGGTAAAACATCAAATGACTAGATCTTTCACAAGTTGAGCATTATAGTGGAGTTCGTGTCATTTTTGAAATGGGGTTATAATATCCTATTGAGACAATTGGTGATGTGTTATGGTCTCTAAAATTGTGCTACCTTAAATACAAGAAAATGAACTTCCTTCAAATTTTCTTTGGAGTTATGAAATTTGTTGGGACTTGTTCTAATCTAGAAAAATATGAATAATAATATCTTAGGGATGATCAACCTCAAATTTTAGGGTTAAGATTTCTAGAGCCTTCTTGGGCGATTAAAAATTGCTGATAAAAATAAGGCATGTAGGATTGTCTAGGTCAATTCTGGGGGTCCATGATATAGTAGCTCCAGCTTGTAGAATATTGTAAGAAAAGTTCCCATGTGGTTTTTCATGTCACATTTTTTAATGTTGTAATTCCATTGTATTAGAGATAATAGTTCTAAACAAGTTTCATGTTCTTGCAATTTGTTGCTATTTCTCTATTTTGTTGTGTGTATTTGGGGTAAGAGGGGAAGTACCCTTCCATAATCATATATTTGTGTACCAAAAACCTTTACATATATAGTTTTTGAAAATATTTTTTTTCATCATGGTTGGTCTATTTATAATAGTTCTAGTTATTCTACATAAAAGAAACGATATGGTTGTTAAAATGGAAATTGGTGTACTATATGTATTTTTACTCTGGTATTGAGGTACTATAGGTGGTATAAACTTGTATTGGTTTTCTCTATGTTGTGGTGTTTGTGTAATATTATTATTGGCTAAACAAAAGTGTTAAAGTAAGAATGATATGCATGTGTTAATGATTAGAGTCACAATTCAGATGAGGGTTAGAAGAATGATATTGTTAAGAAGGGGATTAGAAATATTACAGTAGTAGGAATAGCATAATTTTGTTGATGAACAATTGAGGTATTTTTTTAATCATTATAGAATATCGAAGTGTGTGTTTTCAAAGAAGCACTCTAGAAACTACCTAGAAGAATATTTTGCACTCTTCCGGATGTTTGATTATATATCCTTTTAGTTTGGCATGTAGCTTATATGTTCTTCAAGAATGTGGAAATTCTATATTTTAGGTTCCTAGTGTTTCCACAAATGACATGAAGAGTGTGATTTGTTGGCAATTATATTGCCTATTAGGAATGGTCCAATAAATTCTCTTTGAATTTCTCCTCGTTAAAGTTTGTAGTGTTGTTCCTTGGAGGGAATATTCAAAATATCTATGTAATTTGTGTCAATTAAAGTTTTATAGTAGATATGTGTACCACAATAATGTCTTCTATTATATGTTTCATGACTACGCTTTCCTTGTTGTCCAATTTTGAAGAATTTTATGCAAGAATAGATGTTATATCCTAGATCATTTAGTAAATATGAAACATGATCTTGGGAATTGTGTTAGATGTTCAAGGAACATCTCTACTTGATTCAAATAGAAATAATTGAGCTCTTTGGTCTTGCATCATGTGTGAAGTTCGATTATAAGATTATTTATGACTATCTAACTCATAGGGGTTTTTCTCTTTTTTATGTCATGTTCTTGGTTATGGTATTTGATATGTTGGTAGGTAAAAGTGCAAACTCGTGCCACCCTTTTATGAAGGAAAAAGGCTAACAACACCAAATCTATTAAACTTCAACATGGCTTAAAAGTGGTATTTGTGTTCAAAATTAAAAGATAATGTAAATTGATAAAATGGGTAGAAATAGATGAAGTTTATCCCTATTTAATTTAATTTAATTTTTTTAAGTTTAAAATTTGATACATTAGTTTAATTTTAATGTCCATTTTTTAGTTGTTGAAAGATATTGCAAATGAGCCGGTATAATTCCCACCATAAAACTATATGTTAATAAAGGTTTTTTCATCTAATTTTAAAATATGTTTTAGATGACATATATAGCTTGTACAAAAAAAGAGAGATTGGTCTATGATGTATATTTTGTCTAGTATAGCTACTCAAAGTCAAATTTTCACCTCCTACCATATGTCCCCTATCAAATCTATGTCAATCAAAGAAAAGATTATACATTATCAAAGAGGAATCTCTCCTCTAGGGTAGTGTATAGTTTTAAATTTTTTTGATATCATCTAGTTTTATTTTCCTTTTTTTGAATGAGAATCTTCTTTATGTTAAGCTAACCACTTTTAATATCTTGTAATTAAAATATATTATATGTAGTCAAAACTCTATAAAATTTATATGAGCATTATCCCGAATTCAAGCTCTATAAAAGGATATTTTTAGTTTTTTAAAAACTTAGTTTTAGAAGTCTAAATTTCTACAATTCTACAAAATTTGTTGATTTGGCTACCACATGGGATGATAAATAGGCAATTTTGGCTGAAATGGGTTTGGTCAAACCTGATTTGACATAAACCCTCTATACAAATATGCACCAATTATTCATTGATTAAAACATTTCACTTATATACACTTCGTTTGCATGTTCTGTTAAATCACATCTTTAACATGTGTGTGGCACCACATACAATCATTTCCACATTGGTCCACCCATAACTGGTTTAGTCATATTACTTTTGGTCAAACTCCTTTTTGGCCAAAACTATTGATTTAGCCTAAAGGGTGACAAAAAATTTTATGGTTACCTTGATTTGATTTTGGGTCTCACCTTTCTATGTGGGGATAGACATTCAGTGTTTTCATATTGAAGATTCTTCTAGGGTTGAATATTTATTCTTACATGTTACCTAATCTTGACATTTTTTGGATCACATTGGATATTATGTTATGATGATTGGGTCTCTCCATCTCCTAGAAAGGACCACTTTTGTAACATTTAATTTTTGGTGGCTAACAAGTTGGGACTCCACCTTGTCCCCTTTTCTAGTTGAGCTAATTGATATTCATATTTATTTAGATTTGGTATAAATAGAATATTGAATTAGATGCAAAGTGTGTGTGGTATAAATTATGGAAGATGCAAATTTGAATAAGTAGAAGAATATGGTGGAAGTTGTTGGTATGAATTGATAATGGTTTTGTAAGAGATGATGTTAAAAGAATCTACACTCTAAAGAGAATGTTAGAAGTGGTTATTTGAAGGCCTATTTCAATAATTCATCTCATGTATCTTATTTTGAGATAGTGAGTCTTATCTTTAGGTCCTTTGTGTCTTTTCCTAATATAATGTATCTTGGAAGTAAGTTTGGTAATAAGCCTCTTGCAAAAAATTTATCATTGTGAGTTAATTATCAATATTTATTTTTCCTCATTGGGTTTTCCATGTAAATATGGTGTTTGCTTGTGCATTGTATTCAATGTTATATCTTTCATTGTTTCTATTTAAAGTTACACATGTTTGAATCAAAGTTAAAGTTAAATTTTTATAAGGCACTAATTATGTGAGAGTCCCCTTCTGAAAGTAAATGCTACACCTTCAACCTAGTCACTAGTTCAACTATAAATAATGTCACACATAATATTTTTGATGTCTCATAAAAATTGATGTTGATTCATCCCACTTCTTTTTTTCTCCATTGATCCAAATCTTTAAGTAGAATTAACCCTTGATGAATCATTGCCAAGTGAGTGGGGGAAGATATTCATAATACTAACATGGAAATCACTTTAAATTTTTAAAAATAGAAAATTTGGTGATATTCTATATCTAAAAATAAATCTAAAGACAGTAAAGACAGTATACTATCCGCAGTTACTGTGACCAGAAGACAGTATACAATATGCATGTTTGAATTCAACAATGGCTGAAATGCATATTTGAAGCAAAACTATATGGACATGGCAAAATCAAAACAAAACATGCTGCGCACATACCTTTTACCAATGTAGCAACAGTAAGATTTTTGGAGGGTTAAGAAGCTTTAGCAGAATACAATATGCTCCAAACAATATGCAGCACACAAAATGCTCCAAATCAGAACAAGGATGGGTATAAAGAACAAGAAACGCACAGATGAAAGGAGCAGGCTTTTCGCGTCTTCTTTTTAAGGAAGTTGGTGTGGACTTTAGTGACATTGATATGAAGTTGGCATGTAAATTTTGGTTGGTGCTAGCGATCCCATCTCAGCATAAATTGCTGCCTAAACTCACCACCTTTCTTCCTCTACGCGTCTGTACTTTTGTTTGTCAGAGTCTGTTGTAGAGTACGGTCGCGGAATGTCATGGGTGATGCCTGAACGATGGCATGAGGCATGAGGATGGGGGGCATGGATACCCAGGCAGTCAATCCTCCTGCGTGGGTAGCCGTTGCCATGTTAATGGACCTACGTATTTAAAAAAATATCGGGCACTGTTTGAAAATAGTTGCCGCTTTATTAATTTAGGACCGCGCGGCCATTTAAAACCCTGTAGGTATAGTGTTGACTTATGTTAGCATAGGTACATGCAGATTCACCACCGACGGAATTAAACAGAATTAAACAAAAATGTAAGTGGTAAGTTATATATATATATATATATATATTTTTTAATATAAATTTTATTAAATTATTTCGAACACCCTCCCACAAGTAATTCAAACTTATATATATATTTTTAAAAATATCGATTTCAATTAAATTTATTTTATTAAATCTTATCAATTATAAAATTTAAATTAAAAAAAATCTCCAATATATATATATAATTATTTAAATAATTTGTTATTTCTTTAAATTTTTTTAAATAACTTTTATAATATTAGTCTGATAGGAAAAATACGTCTAACCATTCAAATTTCTAATTTAAAATTTTCTTTAAAAGAATACTGTCTCTTTTCAATATAAAATTTATATAAACAAATTTCTTCTCTCTCTCTCTTTTTAATAAACATTTCCAATAAGAATTTAGAAAGGAAACCTAGATTACTCAGTTAAATTCTAAATAATAAGATTTGTTTTCTTTTTAAATCTCAAACCCTCCCTGGTTAAATATCTAATTTGCAAAATTAATGGACAAGATTTTCTAAGAATTTTCAACCTCTATGTATAAAGAGAAATTAACATGCATACTGGAAATTCATAGAATTGAAAGCACCGATCACAAGAAATATCCAGATAGCTATTCAACAAACACAAAGAAGATAGGATTATCTAAACAACATAATTTAATTAGTGATCACAACAGAAGGCCCTACTTGAACCTAATGCTAATATGCAACTAACCGAGAATTGTGAGAAGATTCACTTTCAAAATTTGTGTCCAAATTCTCCTTTAAAATTTGTGTCCAAATTCATTCCCAAAATTTGTGTCCAAATTCCTGTCTCTCAATAATGAACCCCCTAATTGTGATAAAGAGTTCTCTCCTTAAATCAGGGCACTAATTGTGCATTCACCCAGGAGAACTCCATGCTCTAGACTCGAACTCCAAATTAACTTTTATTTATCTTTTCTATTATCTTTTCATGCATGTCAAACGAATTATTTAAATTACTTTATTTAATTTCCACTTGACTTCTTTTTAATTAATTTATACTTTAATCTCATGCACACACACCGTGCAAACTTGAATCTTTTTATAAACTAATATCTTTTCACTTCTTAATTTAATTTAGAAACTTAATTGATAAAATATTTATTAACTCAATTAATAATAATATTTAACATTTATTTAAAAATGAACTCTAAATATATTATTATTAAATTAAATTAATATTATCACGTTCTAAATTTATACTTATAACTTTTATCTTCAAATTTAATTCTTTTTATTTAATTAATTTCTCAATTAATTAAATATTAAAATATCATAATAATTTTCCATTAAATTAAATCATTAATTTAATCTTTTAATTAGACTTAATTAATAGAAAATACACCAAAGACTCATAAAACAACATATGAAAACCCATCATAGCAAAACACATACTTAATCAAACAAAAATGGTTATAATCATAAATTAACATCATTCGACGCATTCAGAGGGTAACAAACTCAGATACTTGTCCTAATTGTTAGTTAGGACAAATGGCTTAAGGGTTTAGGATTTGGACTTAAGAATTTATCTCCCTTCTCTTACCATTGAGATAATGCGATAGGATACACTCATCCTGGCAATTCAGGGAAGTTGATACCTGGTACCTACAACCTACATAAAATTCATGCATGTACAAACACAATATTCTAAGCTAAACAGGAAATGGCAGGAAGTGGTGCATCGTGTAAATCTCGAGTAGCAAGTAACTACGACTCCCTTCCTTAACCACATCAGAAATGGCATACATAAAGAAAACAAACATGCACACCATACACATGCAAGTATGGGGTAAGTATCCATAAGAAAACACATGTGATAATTATCATCAATAACTGAAATTATTGAATAATTATCATGCATATATGAAATATAGAGTACCAAGTAATCTCATCATAAAGTCAACTGAATCTAGAACAATGTCCAATAATCTCAAAACCATGCTACTAGTAATCAAGCATAAAACTGGCCTAAAAGAGTTCGACAAGGATAACAAAATGCGAACTAGGGGCAGGCACTACATCCACCCCCCCTAGACTTAGGCTTAGTCCTTGAAGCCTACATGAATAATAATGCTAAGAACTCGCTGTGTAGGTCCTATGAACCCTTTCCCCCTGTAAGAGAATATGACTCTATTGAGAACACTATAGCACACTTAGAGCAATATGATTTTGGTTTAATTGTAAACCAAAAACCATATTGATCCAACATTCATCATTTTTAACCATTATTGCAATAGATCTCCAAAAAAATCTAAACAAGAACCACATAATGCTTGCAAGAAAATTAAATACATACTACCTTAAAGCATAGATAAAGGATACATGTTTTGAAAATGGGATACATTTCAATTTTCAGTTTTATGTAAAATTTTCAGTTTTGAAGTCTAAGTGTTGAAGTATGAAAAATATACAACTAAATATTTAAGTTCTGATTCAGTTCAACTAGTTCAAGTTTTAGTTTGAAAGAGATATGCACAACAGTTTGAAGTTTCATTTTAGTTCAACTAGTTAACACTAGTGGTGTTCTAATATACCCAGAGCTCCCAATGTAGAAACTTAGGCTCTGATACTAGATGTAACACCCCGCCAAGGGACCCAAAAGAAATGACCTAAATTTTTACTAAGTGTGCCAACATTTTTTTTTTGAGTTAATGCTTCAGCTATATTTTATCTATTATTATTATTGCTTCTGCTATATTGTATCTATTGTTGTTTATTATCTTTCAAAAAAAAATTGTTTGCCAAACTTAGTGAAACTTCAAGTTAATTTCTTTAGGTTCCTTGGTGGGGTGTTACATGTGGAGGATCTTGAGGTAAGTCACTTAGCACGAGTTAAATGATTTTATTATTTTATTATTTGGATTTTGGAACATGAATGCAGCTAGATCAATTTTGTTGTTATGATAAGATGTAATAAGAACCTTTTAAAAAATCTCTAAATATACATGTTTAGAAGGAAATACAAAAAGATACATGTTTAGAAGCAAAGAAATGAACATTCACATATCTCCCTTGAAGAAAATCATAGAGCTAGGGCATGAAAACAAAATCACAAAGCAAGGACACAACATAGCAACAAAATTGCATCACAATGGCATGGCATTGAAAAAAATCATAGAACAAGGGCACGCAAATGAAATCATAGAGCAAGGGCATGATGATAAAGTGCAAAGATCACAAGGGCATGGCAACCAAATTATAGAGAAAGGGCACGACAACTAAATGCAAAGATAAATAGTAATGAAATCATAGATCAAGGGCACAACAATGAAATGCAAAGATGATAGCAATGAAATGCACCAATGACAAGGGCATGACAATTTTCATAGCTCTCCACCCTCTTTCATGCTCGGCTCTCCACAATCAAAAAAAATGGGAAAATATTTATGTTGTGTTTTTTTTTTTTTTTTTTTAATACTCTTGTTGTGGCCTTAATTATGATGCCATCATTAGTATTGCAATTATGTCGGGGATAGATACAAAAAAAACATGAAAATGACCACAAATTACACTACAGTTACAAATTATTGTCATAATTTGACCTGAAATGTTGTAGTGGTTTTCCATGTCCTTAAGATGACATCCTTTATTGATCATCATTGAGAAAACATGAAGTATGATTCCTAATGAAGATATGGTTGTCACATCATAGCATCCATCCATTGACCATAGATGAATACAAATCATTATCATTAATCATGCAAAGAAGAGATAGTCACAATTGTGTGTGTGTGCATATGTATGTAGTTTCCTATTGAAGAAAATAGATAGTCACATTATCAAAAATTAACATGATATTATTTTTATCACTACCTATGGAAGATTAATAAAATAATGACAAATGATGATAGATAAATTTAACTTAAATAGGTCCAGTGAACTCATTCTAATTAAAAATCTAGAGATTTTTCATAATAGTATTGCCATCCATTTAATAACATCTCTTAAAACTAAAGAAAATTCATTTCAAAAGATAATGTATGTGATAGTTAAAGAGAATTGATCTGAAGATAATGTATGTGATAAAGAAAACACACACTTCATATCAAAGAATAAATTATGTGCATACTTTCATAGTTTACAAGGAGCTTGTCACCAAAAAAATGTTCTTCAATGGAGGAAAAAATTATGGGGGACATAATTATGAAAAAGTTGTTTCTTCCTATTTCTAATATAAATTTAAGATTACTGAACTTGCTATAGTAATTGTTTATCACGGATGGGAAGATTGAATAGTCTCAAACTCACTAAGATCTAGCCTACATTATCTATCTCAAAATTTAATAAATTAATTTATGGTTCTCCTGCAATCATT
Source organism: Cupressus sempervirens (assembly GCA_028749045.1). Taxonomy (NCBI): domain Eukaryota; kingdom Viridiplantae; phylum Streptophyta; class Pinopsida; order Cupressales; family Cupressaceae; genus Cupressus; species Cupressus sempervirens. Next base: position 740,915,831 of record CM053792.1, read on the forward strand.
GAGTGTAGTATATATGAAAGGCTTATTAATCCATCTATATAATTTAGAATACATGAAAACTATACAAACTCATTTCATCCTTGCAAACAAATCTGATGAATCAACTGCAAGATTGAGAAAGCAATCACTTAATATTTAGATAGAAGCCACATTTTCTAATAGATCTTCAAACCCAAAATTGAAATGCAATCTAATAATATCCAAACTTCAAATAATGATATAAAAGATAATAAAAACAAAGATAAAAAAAAAACAAAACAAGATTTTTATTATGAATATGGACTAAAACTTTCTCAACACTAAAATGCCTGTAGGAGCTCCTAAAATGAAAAATCATATAACATTTGGCATAAGAATTGTTAACCAGTTTTGCCTCATCCAAAAAATTGGAATTTTTAAGGTGGTAGCCATGACCAATGTCCAAGTTTGATTTTTCAAATATATCTGACTTGTCAAATATAATAGGGATATGTAAAACCTTTTATATCTCTAAATTTTAAAATTTACATATTTGCATGTTATATCCTTCTAACAATCCAAGTTGCAATCTTGCAATCATCCCCTTTTTTGCTCCATCACTTCATTCACTACTTAACCATCAAGAGGGCCACAATGATGTGAAATGGTCATTTAAACAATGTGCATGGCTTCACAACAATTAAGGGAGACTGTGTAGTTAGGGCTGATGTGGAAGGTGAGAGCATTCAGTTTGAGAGGGTTTCACATGTTTGTAGCTACTTAAGGTTAACTAGAGGTTGTGGTTATGATGGTGCAAGAGTAGCCAATTTTACTTGTTTTTAGGTTCACAACAATCAAAGAGTCAAGAAGAAGACAAATTGTGAAGTAGTGATCAAACATAATGAAATGGCTTTGTGGTTTTGCAGGATCAAACAACTAAGAGAGTAAATTAGTTACAAAGCCATGAAATGAAGTTGTCAACAAGTAAAAGAAAGAAATAAAGGTTGGCAAGGTGGAAAAATATTTGAAAGGCATTGGGCCACATGGATGGGTTAGGCAATTAACTGCAATTGATTGATGATATGGTTGATTTGTCATAGAGGCATGATTTGATGTAGTTCTTTAATGGTGAATAAATCCTTGATTACTTGTAAACACTATTTTGAGTGTGTGCCATGCTTAGTAGATGCAAATTTCATCCTTTCTATTGTATGGTTATCCATCTACCTTGCTAGAGTAGTAATGGCCATTATTTTTTGTCTCTTCATGCTCTGATTTACATCCAAGTATTAGATTTCTTGCATTTGAGTGTGTCTGATCAAATCTTTCTTGGATCAGCAATAATGGTTCTTAATAGATGTAGGAAGTAGTTGAGCTTTGGCTTAAGGCAAAAGTTTCTCAGCTATGCTTGAGCTATAAAAGCAAGTTGTGTAAACCCTCTAAGGGTCAATATTTTCTATGATATTATAGTAGTAGTATTCTATGCATTGTTATTGTAATTCCCCTTTTTCTTGTGAATGAACATAATTACCAATTATATCTTATTCTTTAATTAATATATCATGCAACATCTTTTTCCTTATATTGATGCATTGCTTTCATTCTTTGGTAATATGTAGTGTTTATTTGTCTTTGAATGATATCGAGTGAAGTCCCTTCCTTATACCATTTCATTCATTTTTGATCTATGCATGATTTTTGAGTCAAAGCTAAGATAGAATCTATGTATCTATGGATTATATTGATGACCTATGCTTCCTTGGGTAGGGATAAGATTGAACAATACTATTTGGTGTATCACCCCTCTTAGATTAGAATAGGTAGTTTTATTTCATGTATTCCTTCTCCCTCTTCCTCTCAAGAAATAGTAAGGTACACCCTAATAGTAAGGAAGATAACCTTCTCTGGAGACTCAATCTCTAATTGCAAAGTCCCATACTTTCAAGATTGTTTCCATGTTACATAAGGTTGCCTTTAGGTAAAAAATTTAGGCAAGGGTGTAAAATTTCATGTCAACAAGAATCAAAATAGATAAGAGGCATTGATCTAAAGGTATGAGGTGGTAAATAAATAAGGTTTTAGTTTTTTCCCTCAAGCTCTCTTTCTTTTCATTTCATGATTTCCAGGGTTTGGCTCTAGTTTGAAATGAGGGTTTTATGTATTCACTTGCTTTCTACCATTCACTTGAGGGTTTGGCATTCACTTTCTTTCTACCTCCTACAACTTATAACCCCACCCCACCCCACACCACTATTTTTAGGGTAAATTCAAAGGCCCCCAAACATATTATTGTAAGGGTAAGGGTAAAGGCCCCCAAATAGATTATTGTAAGGGCAAATTATTGTCCCTACTATTCCCCATATATTTTAAGGGTCTGTGTAGAAAAAAAATGCGAAATACAATATAGGGCTAGTGCATTACCCTAGGTTCCAAATGACCTACTATTATAAGGTGGTTAAGATCAAGAACACGAAGCAAAGGAAGCATCTGAGTAGTAGACATAAGAATAAGTGGAAACAATAGTCAATGTTCATTCACTACAACTAGCCAAGCAGTCACCTCACCTATCATTATGAAAGAAGAGGCAAGGGCACCTATAGCAGCAGAAAATCTAGTTTCATATCCTACGATAGTAAAAGATCCAGTAGCAAAAATATAAAAAGCAATAACAAGAGACCAGATAACATCCTACAACTTATAACATCCTTTTGCATTCACTTGATTTCTACCATTACTAAAAACAAAAATGAGCTTGATTTCTTTGTCATTAGATCACTTGCATTCAAATGCATTTGAAATGGCATGGGGTCGATGACTTACCAGAGAAATTGGCGACACACTTGTAGCTCAATCCCTCCTCTCACCCCTACATGTAAATAAATGTAGTTAAAATACATCCTTCTGTGCACCTTTTTTTTAAAAATAATCCATGTTGGTTGAATTTCAAGCAACTTGGGAGCTTAACAAAAAAATTTAAAATCAAATGGAAAATGACATAAGGTCCAAAATTAAGGTCCAAAATTAACACCAAATCTACTAGTGCATTATAGATTGTGCAAGAACATTGATGATATAGCAAAATGTTGTAATCAAATATTGGAAGGAAGCAATTAGTATGATAGTTCATACCTTGAACCAAGTTCAACTGAAGAAAGATACAAATCAAACACCTTATGAATTATGGTATGGCTATAAACCTAATGTCTTTTATTTCAAAGTATTTGAAAGAAAATATTATATCTTAAAAGAAACAAGGAAATGCAAATTTGATATGAAAAGTGATGAAGGCATATTCCTAGGATACTCCAACAAAAGAAAAACATATAAATGTCTGAATCTTACTACTCACAACATTATAGAAAGTGCACATGTACAAATTTATGAGTTTGCATAAAAGAGTGAACAAAAAAGCAACAAAGAACTTGAAAACTATAGAAACTTTGTCTACTATGAACCTGATACTTTACCTAAAATTCAAGAAAATGGAAATCAATGGCCTTCACCTCCTAAGTCCCCTAAATCTCCAATTCAACCTGAGTTACAACCAATGAAACCCAAGTCATAGTTTGAGGGACCCGAGTCTGATGGGGACACAACCCAAGCACAGAATGGACACAACAAGAAAGGGAAAATTTTATTAACTGTAAAAATATGCTAGTACACTTAGTGCAAAGAAAAAAACTCCAAAGCATGCCCTATGGGCTTACAATAGCATAAATCTGGAGATAAATTCTTCTCCCAGTACCTTCTCTCAAACTCCACTCCTAATTGTCTTTTACAATGCCAAAATAATTCTTAAATACACCCCGAAGGGTTAAGGATTAGGAATACATTCTAGAAAGTGCTAGTAGGCATCCAATGACCAAATAGAAGGCTCTAGAAGTCACATTAGAAGTTGGCACAAAATTAGAAGAATCCAGAAATGGTAACTGAACTTTCGGGAGGCATAACTTTTGAACCGTAGCTCTGATTGATGAACCATTTGCATTTTTGAAAAGATCTCGAAGCACTCTATAGCCCTATGGACCAGCTTCACTTGTCCTCCATTTTTTGGCCCTATTTAAGGTCATTTAATGCCCCTAACTTGACTTTGAAGCATTCTTAGGATGTCTTCAAAAATTGAAAAACTGCGATAACTTTCAAACCGTGGGGCCTTTTGACTTGATTCTTTTTTTCGAATGCTCTAAATTACAATGAAAATATTTTGAAAAATTTACACCTTCTAGTTCACCAAAATTATGGCTCAATTAAATATTCCTATTTTTTAGCATTTACTCGTATCCCAAGGTGATTAAAAACTCTAACCCAGAACACTAATAGTGGAATTGTGAGAGTTGGAACCTTTGTTTGACCCAAATGGGTATCCAAAAATGAAAACACATGAAACAGAAACTAAGTCTAAGTACATTTTTTTGGATGACACAAGATTACCCTTATACCTCTGGATGCTCCTACATCAGACACCCAGGGTAGATTGAAAAGTGACCCTGTCACTTTATGAATGGTAGAGGAAATCCCAAATGGGAAACCTCGGCTATTGATATCCAAGTTGATTCCTTGATCGGCCATCCTTTCCACTTGACCAAATACTCTTCATACTGCCTATGTCTGGTACTCCTACCCACACGATGATCTAGAATGTCTTCTATCTCCTTTTTAGAAGTAGGAATTGGACATGCCTCTAACATCGGCTCCTCATCTGCACCATCATCCTGATACTCTGTTAAGTCTGCAATGTTGAAAATAGGAGAAATGTGAATACCATCTAGCAACTTCACCTCATATGCATTTCCTGAGTCATGTTTCTTAAGAATTTTGCAGGGGCCAAAATTCTTTATTTTCAGCTTGTTGTAAGTACTGGCTAGAAATCTTTCTTTTTGTAAGTGTACCATGACTAGATCCCCTACTTGGAATTCCTTATGTCTTCTCCTTTGATCAGCCCTAGCTTTATACTCTTGATTCATCTTGGTAAGGTGTGCTTGAACCTCCCCATGTAGATGCTTGATATGTTCAGCAAATACTTTAGCTTCAACACTTGTCCTCTCCCCTTGCTCTATCTTCCTCAATTCTGGTGCAGTCCTGGGGCTACTTCCATATACAATTTGGAATGGTGATCTACCAGTACTCCTATTTACAAAGTTATTGTAAGAAAACTCCACTTGTGGTAGAATGAAATCCTATCCCTTGGGCTTATCCCCAACTAAACATCTCAGAAAATTGCCCAGACTTCTGTTTACCACTTCTGTTTGGCCGTCAGTCTGCGGGAGATGTGTGGAACTAAATTTCAAGTTTGTTCTCAACTTTTTCCACAATGTTCTCTAGAAATACCCCACAAATTTAGTGTCTCTTAGAAACTATACTCCTTGGGAGACCATGTAGTCTTACCACCTCTTTGAAAAACAAGTCTGCAATATGGATAGCATCATCGATTTTGTGGCATGGAATGACATGTGACATTTTGGAGAACCTATCAACCACCACAAATATTGAGTCATTACCCCTTTGTGTCCTTGGCAATCCAAGAACAAAATCCATACTTATGTTCTCCCATGGCTTTGATGGAATAGGCAATGGTTGATATAGTCCAGTATTGTGACTAAATCCCTTGGAAACTTGACAAATTTGGCAATTTTGTACAAACTTATCCACATCTTGTGATATTTGAGGCAAAAAATAATGTTCTTTAAGAATGGCAATGGTCTTATCTTGACCAAAATGTCCTGCCATACCTCCACTATGTTTCTTCTTAATCAGATTTTCCCTCATGGATTTCCTTGGAATGCATAATTGACTGCCCTTGAACAACATACCATCTTGAATCAGACAGTCTAACCACTTAGTTTTTTCTACAGCAATAGACTCTTTACAAGCTTTCCATGCTTCAGGAAAATCAGGATCCATAGGGTATAGATTCTTGACTTCATCAAACCCAACTACTTCAACCTGCATTACTATAAGCAACAACTGTCTCCTACTTAGTGCATTTGCAACCATGTTAGATTTTCCACTTCTATGCTTCAACACAAATGTATAGCTCTGTAAGAACTCTACCCACTTCATATGCCTTTGATTCAATTTACCTTGGCTATTTAGGTATTGTAATGGCTGATGATCAGTGTACAAAAAAAATTCCTTTGGCAATAAATAATGCCTCCATTTCTTTAAGGCCTAAACTATTGCATAGAACTCTTGATCATAAACATAATACTTCTTTTTTGCACCATTCAATTTTTCACTAAAATATGCAATAGGCTTACATTCTTGGCTTAATACAGCCCCAATAGTGCTGCCACTAGCATCACAATCCACCTGGGACACCTTTCTAAAATCTAGAAGTGCCAATACAGGTTGTTCTATCACCTTCTTCTTCAACAATTCAAAACTTCTCGCAGCTGCCGCAGTCCATTTGAACTCTTTTCTATCCCCTCTTATTGTGTCAGTTAGGGGTGCACATATGCCACTAAAATTCTTAATGAAATTTTTGTAAAAACTAACTAGACCATGGAATGATTTTACCTCAATAGCAGACCTTGGAGTAGGCCATTCCAAGATGGCTTTTACCTTCTCTGGATCCATTTTGAGACCTTCAGGTGATATAACAAACCCCAAGTAGACTAACTCCCTTTTTGCAAAGATACACTTCTTTAGATTAAGTAATAGTTTCTCTTCCCTTAACCTTTCAAGGACACTACAAATATGCAATAAATGTTCTTCCAAAGTCTTGCTGAAAATTAAAATATCATCCAAATAGACAATAACAAATTTTCCCAAGAACTTCTTAATTACCTTATTCATAAGCTGCATGAAGGTGCTTGGGGCATTTGTCAATCCAAAGGGCATGACTAACCACTCATAAGGACCCTCCATGGTCTTGAAGGCTGTTTTCCACTCATCTCCTTCTCGAATCTGTATTTGGTGATAACCACTCTTGAGATCTATCTTTGTGAAGTATTGAGCTCCACTCAAGCAGTCCATAAGATCATCCATTCTTGGAAAAGGAAATTGATACTTGATGGTTATCCTATTTATAGCTCGAGAGTCTGTACACATCCTCAACTCTCCATCCTTCTTTGGTGCTAGTACTGCAGGTATTGCACATGGACTCAGGCTCTCCCAAATAAAGCCCTTCCTCAATAGCTCCTGCACCTATCTGTTTAGCTCCTTAGTTTCAGTAGGAGTCATCCTATGAGCAGCCTTGTTAGGCAAACTAGCTCCTGGGATTAAATCTATCTGATGAATGATTTGCCTTACTGGTGGCAATCCTTCTAGAACATTATCTTAGATGATATCTCCAAACTCACCTAGTAAATCTAAAACTTCAAGTGGTATTTCACTACTACCTTATTTATCTTTCCTAGGAATCAAAGCATAGCACATACACTGATGTTTCATGCCATCTAAAAACTTCCTTCCATCAATAAGAAAAATCCTAGCACTGCTACATACATTTTTGCCTTCCTTTTTCATGGGCTTCGGTTTGTGGTGAACTCCATTCTTTTTTAGAGAGTATGTGTTTGCATGACCATCATGTATTGCATGCCTATCAAACTACCATGATCTTCCCAACAATAGATGGCAAACATCCATTGGAATAACATCACAGAGAACTTCATCATGGTAACCCCCAATTTTGAATTTCACTAAACATTATTCACTTACCAGGACCTTATGATCATCTTTCACCCAAGCAATCCGATAGGGCTAGGGGTGTTTCTCCCTCTTGAGCTTCAACTTAGAGACCATCTCCTCTAATACCAAGTTATCAGTGCTACCACCATCAATGATCACATCACAACATTTATCCTCACACTTGCACTTGGTACAGAATAAACTCCTCCTTTGTCCTAGTTCAATCTCACCACCTAGTAGGACCCTTTCATTTACTAAAGTCTCTCCTCTTTCTGCATCCTCTGAATGTGATGATTGTGCATCCTCATCCACATGAGCAACCCTAGCTTGACCCTCAGCTCTCCTATCTATCCTTCCTTGTCGTTGAGGGCATTCAAAGGCATGATGACCTTCTTCATTGCAATGGAAATAGGTACCACAGAAGCCTCCTCTTCCTTGTCTATGTCCTCTACCTCTTCCTCTCTGATTTCCAAAGTCTTGATCTCGGGAGCGGTTGAAAGCCTCGTTCCTCTGGTTCTTGCTAGTACCCACATCTTCATTTTTTTTTTGGGTTTCATTTCGACCTCCAGATGACCTACCACTACCCTTTCCTCCTTGACCATGCCCTCTTTGTCTCCCTTCAAACCTCTTATTTAGCTTCTCTTCATCTCATAGGGAAAACTGGTATGCCTCTTCAACGTTGGGCATTCTTACCAGACTTAATTCCTCATGGATGCTAGGTTGCAACCCACTGATATAACGAGCAACCTTCTCCTTATTTTCTTCTGCATGCCCTGCTCTAATAAGAAGTTGATAAAACTCCTCTATATATTCCTGGACTAATTTTCCTGCATGCTTTAACTCATGCATCTTCTTAAACAAATCAAGCTCATAGTCAACAAGAATGAACTGCTTCTTCAATTTGTCCACCATGCGATCCCACCTTGTGATCTTATCCTTTCCTCTTCTATTTCTTTCCAATTGAACCTCTTGCCACTAGATTTTGGCATGGCCTTTCAATTTGTCCTTTGCAAACTTAACCCTATCTAGATCCCTGATATCCTCATACTCAAAGTACTCTTCCAATCCATTGATCCAATCGATCAACTCATCTGGTTTCAAATTTCTTGAAAATACACCCACATCAATTGTAGGTCTTTTCCCAAGCTTAGTAATGGCCCTAAAAAGCCTTTCCTCAGCCTAATTTAGAACTTCCCCATCAAATTCCCCTTCTGGTCCAATTTCTTCTTCTTCATTGTCATCCTCACTTTCGTCACCTATAGTAACATTTGTTCCTCTATGGAGCTCCTCCTGCAATGCTTGTACCTTCCTTTGGAGGGCTCGAACATCCTTAGGATTAATAGCTCCAACCCTTACACCACACTCTTCATGGAGGCATCTTCTTAATTCAAACCCACAACCACACAGTCGATGCTTTGTCTAAACACTCCGGAAAACCAACTCTGATCCCACTTGATGGGGACACAACCCAAGCACAGAATGGACACAACAAGAAAGGGAAAATTTTATCAACTATAAAAATATGCTAGTACACTTAGTGCAGAGAAACAGACTCCAAAGCATGCCTTATGGGCTTACAATAGCATAAATCTAGAGATAAATTCTACTCCCAGTACCTTCTCTCAAACTCCACTCCTAACTACGTTTTACAATGCCAAAAATGTTCTTAAATAGACCCCGAAGGGTTAAGGATTAGGAATACATTCTAGAAATTTCTAGTAGGCATCCACTAACCAAATAGAAGGCTCTAGAAGTTGCATTAGAAGTCGGTGCAAAATTAGAAGAATCCAAAAACGGTAACCAAACTTTTGGGAGGCATAACTTTTGAATTGTAGCTCCGATTGATGAACTGTTTACATTTTCAGAAAGGTCTCGAAGCATTCTATAGCTCTATGGACTAGCTTCACTCATCCCCCATTTTTTGGCCCTATTCAAGGTCATTTAATGCCCCTAACCTAACTTTGAAGCATTCTTAGGATGTCTCCAGAAACTAAAAAACTGCGATAACTTTCAAACTGTGGGGCCTTTTGACCTTATTCTTTTTCTAGAATGCTCTAAATTACAATGAGAATCTTTCAACCAATTTACACCTTCTAGTTCACCAAAATGATGGCTCAATTACATACTCCTATTTTTTTGGCATTTACACATATCCCAAGGTGATTAAAAACTCTAACCCAGAACACTAATAGTGGAACTATGAGAGTTGGAACCTTTATTTGACCGAAATGGGTATCTAGAAATGAAAATATATGAAATTGAAATTAAGTCTAAGTACATTTTTTTGGATGACACAGGATTTCCCTTATACCTCTGGATGCTCCTGCATCAGAGTCTTACTTAGAAGGAACTAAGTTTTAGATAGAGGATCCCGAGTCACGATCTGACGGAACCAAATTATAGATAGTGGGACCTGAGCATGATTCATTTGATCATTTTGATCATGTTGAATCGAGTGAATCAAGTCCAAAATCTAGAAAGAAGGAACCTATACTTGCTAGATATGTCAGAAGGTATCATGGACCTGAGAAAATCATTGGAGATCAATAAAAAGGCACAATGACAAGGAACAAACTAAAAGGTACATGTTTACTTATTGATTTTGAACCTAGAACTATTAAAGATTCATTAGACAATAAAAGTTGGATTAAGGAAATGGATGAAGAGATTGAACAAATTGAAAGGAACTAACCTTGGACTCTTGTTCCTTGACCCAAGGACAAAAATATAATTGGCAAAAAATGGGAATTCAAAAATAAGTTGAATGAAAATGGAGAAATATCAAGGAACAAGGCAAGGTTAGTATGCAAAGGTTATGCTTAAGAAGAAGGTATTGATTACAAAGAAAATTGTTCACTTGTTGCAAGAATAGAAGGTTAGAATACTACTTCCTTATGTTGCACATAAAGGATTCAACGTATATCAGATGGATGTAAATTCAACTTTCTTGAATGGAATCCTTGAAGAAAAAGTCTACGTTCAGAAACCTAAAGGTTTCATAGATACTAGCAAAAGGAATATGGTTTGCAGATTACAAAAAGTTTTATATGGTCTCAAACAAGACCCCAGAGCCTAGTATGAAAGAATTCATAGTTATCTAGTAAAAATTGGTTTTCAAAGGATGTCATGTCCCCTTTTCAAATAATTAAAAATAATAATCTTTTCTAAGGCAGGCAGGCCCAAAAAGGTGAAGTTTCAAAAAAAAGGGGATAATCTTTGGAAGCTAATGGACTAATAAATGAAAATCATTATTAAAATATGTTTTATTAACCCCTAATGGATGTGAGTTAGGGTTATGTCCTATTTTAAGGAGTTTGGAGGCATTTTGGGCTGACTCCAGAACTTGATTTTTGTGCATTGCTTTGTTGTTCTTTAGAGGCTACCAAACCTATGGAGGAGACCCAAGAACGGGAGTTTTCAGGTTTCTAGGAAGGCTAAGGATGGGAGTTTGAATCCATTCTATGTGCATGATCATGCAGAGTTTGCCTTTGTGCTGAACAGTGCAGATTTGTGATTTTTCGGGTGTGTTTTTGTAAGAGTTTAGTGTTTCCAGTTGAGTATTTCATATTAGTTTGGGTTGATGTTGTATTTAAAAATTTTAGATGTTAAAATAGAGCTGAATATCTGTATTTGGTCATGATTATAATTTTGTGATAGATTATTAGTGTTTTTGTGGTGTTTTCGAGCTATTTTATGTTGTTTTCAGGAGCCCGATGAGCATTGTTTTTATCCTCCATTTAGGAGCTGTTGTGTAAATTTTTTACAGATATGAAAATGTCATTTTTTAGTCTTTTATGCTGCTGAAATTTCTATAAAAATGTCCACTTTCAGATTTACTAATAATATGTGAAGCTGTGAAGTTTTTGTCATTATTTTCGGCATACCCGATTTGGGGTTTATTGAGAAATTGGTTGATATTTGAAAGATTGATTGTTTGATCTTAAAGATCTGAATAGAGGCTTGAAATATCATATAAAATCAGAAAAGGGACATTTCAGTGGTATCAGAGCTATGATCTTGCCAGCCTGAGGGTTTTTAGAAGTTTGCATGTCAGTTTTGACAACTACCCAAATCTTGCATGTCAAAATTTATGGTTGCATGCTACTTCTAATCATTTGCATGTTAGTTCTTGGTGAATTTGGTGGTTACATGTTGCTTCTAATTAGTGCATGTCAAAATCTATGGTTGCATGCTACTTCTAATCATTTGCATATTAGTTCTTGGTGAATTTGGTGGTTGCATGTTGCTTCTAATCAGCTGCATGTCGAAATCTATGGTTGCATGCTACTTCTAATCAATTGCATGTTAGTTCTTGGTGTTTGAAAAAGTTATAACCTATTGTGGTTACACTCTACTTTATCTAGAATGGACAAGTATAGTACAGAGTCTTAGAGGACACGATCTTGGACAATTGATATCTAGAGTCAGAATAGTAGAAAAGATGGTTATTTAGACATTCAAGATAAACTTAGGGAAATAAGCCATGACATGTCTAAACAGTTGGTTGAGCACCACAGTATAATGAATGACATGTTGTATGACCCAACTAAGGTGGATAAGTTGACTGTATTTCTATTTGGCAAATTTTCTCACAGGGCAGATGACACAATTACCAAGAACTTGCATGAGGAGTTTGAGAAACTAGCTTATAGCCAGGCTGAGGTCTCAGATTCTACTCTGCCATAGGAGGTAGTGAGAAAGGATATTACACAGATTGATGGTAATGGTCAACTTGGTACTCAAATTGAGACAATTGTATACAGGTCATCAAAGGGTGATGTCACAGGTATTCAGGATGGTATAGTTACAACAGGTAGTGACTATAGCATAGTGGGTTTAGATGATGATTATGAGGATGTTTTTGTGCATGATGGTGAGATTGAAATGTCCATTTTCTAATTTTTGTATGATATTTCCAACCTTTAATCAGATCTTTAAGATCAAACCACTAATATCACAAAGATCCTCCAAATTTCTCAACAAACCCCAAATCGGGTATGCCAGAAATGGTGCCAAAAGCTTCACAGCTTCACCTATTATTAATAAATATGAAAATTGAAATTTTTACAGAAATTTCAGCAGCATAACAGCCTACAAAATGAAATTTCAAGATCTATATAGCCTTTACACAACAGCTCACAAATGTAGGACAAAAACTATGCTCATCGAGCTCTCGAAATTAACACAAAAATGCCCGAAAACACCACAAAAACACTAATAAACTATCTCAGAATTTTAATCACGTCCCAATACATATATTCAGCTCTATTTTAATAGCTTAAAGTCTGAAATACAGCAGCAACCAAAACTGATATGAAATGCTCAACTGAAAACACCAAACTCATGCAAAAAACACACCCAAAAACCCACAAATCTACACTGTTCAGCACAAAGGCAAACTCTTTATGAGCATGCACATGGAATGGCTTCAAAACACCATCCTTAGCCTTCATAGAAACCTGAAAACTCCCATTCTTGGGTCTCCTTCTCCACAAGTTTGGCAGCCTCTGAAGAATAACAAAGAAATCAGCAAAATCAAGTTTCGGAATCAACCCAAAATGCCTCCAAACCCCTTAAAAGAGGGCATAACCATAAATCACGTCCAAGAGAGGTTAATGAAACATATTTTAATAATAATTTTCATTTATTAGTCCAACAGTTTCCAAAGATTAACCCCCTTTTTTCGAAACTTCACTTTCTTGGGCCTACCTGCCTTAGCAAAGATTATTATTTTTTAATTATTTGAAAAGGGGACATGCCAAGTCCTCCCCTCCCAAACATTGCTTGTCCTCAAGCAATGTCAAAACAATAAACCAATCAATCCACCTGGATCCCAAATGTAGTCATGAACTATACTACTACCAATTAACACAGGCTCCTGCCATATCCTCTGCAATATGACCAAGAGGAATCCATAATCAAACTGACAATTATAGCTCAACCAAACTCCAAAATCACCACTACCACAGTCAAAAACCCATGAGACACAAACTCTTTGAACATTAGAACCCAAGTAAAGTGGACAAATCAAACTACCAACACAGTAAATACCATCAACGCATCCCACTGGCCCATATGGAATGTACAATCCAACTCTGCAACAATGGTGAACGCTCTCCAATGAAACTGTACCAAGTATGGAGAATCCACACACTTTACAACTCTTACACTCAACACAACTCTGCAAATCATCGGCCACTATCTCATAACCATAACTCCCATGCATTGTTGATGGTGAAAAGGCATTACAAGATAAAGAGTAAGAAATGGAATCCAAACCAAATTTGCTTGCCATCAACTCCTCAAAACAAGGATCAAATGCTAACTGATGTACATACCCTGCAATATAATGTTGATTAAAAAAACCAACCTCAGTCAACGGCTCACCATGAACAAGTGATATAGCCCACTGTGACTGATCACTAGCTAAGTCAGGAGATGTCATAGCCAAAGGAGTAGAATCAATAACAACACCTACTGAAGCATCACTCCAAAACTCCTGCTCTAAGTCATGTATTATCAAGCTATCAACTGCAGGACCTATTGCCATGTTGTGCCCATCACAACTCTCATCTCGAGGCATCAAACTATTCCATAACTGATGATAAGCACTAGGAACCAAAGTACATCTCTGTATCATAATCTCATCAACATGGTCATCAAAGGTAAATTGATGAGCATACCTCATAGTGTAATGCCGATAGAATTCGCCAATCTTAGTCGGTGGCTCAAACTATAATCTAGATGAAACTAACTGCAATTGATCATTAACCGTGTTGGAACTTACTACTACCTCCGAAGATATCACCAAGGGAGTAGTATTACTAGCAGGAACCATGCCAACTACCAACTCACCAACATCACACATGATCTTTGATACATCTCTAGTCTTCGTGCCATCAGTACTAGAGGCCACCACCATGTCAGGCATACAATAATCTACTACAAAACCCAACTCAACTGAACTTGACTCTAGTGGGAATGAACCTGATATGCCAATGTTAGTATCAAGGATGGATGCATCCCCATCTCCATTGTCTCTAACAATCTCGGCCATGGACATCCTCGGATCACCAAACACCACAGCTTGTGACTGTATAGAATGAGGTAAAGACTGTAGTCGCTCTAACTCCATGGTCACCTTCGCCAAATGAAACTATGACTCCATGAAAGCCAACTGTGTACTCTCAAGAATCTCAAAAGTCACCTCAAGCTGCTTAGTAAGCTCACTCACCTCATCTTCCTTGGCCAACAATGCATCATATGCTGTACTGCCCCACTCCATAAGATAATCTCTGTCGGCTACCAACTACATATAATTTTGTCTCAAAATCTGAATAGCCTCCCATAAAGAGCGGATCTCTATCAAAGAAAGATAACTGCCTTCCTGCTCATCACTAGTAGGAGAACCCCATCCATAAACTGCTAACAACTGACGAGCAGCATCGAAATGCTGGCAAGTGATAGCAATGTCTCAGTCACTAACTCTCAACTGATTAGACACATGATGGCACTAGCTTAACTGTCTCCTACAAACCTTCTCTGATGCACTGTCTAAAGGAGTATCCTCAAAGTTACTAGTCTCTAGAGTATTACCATCCATGTCCTGTGAATCAACTCTAAAGCTCATATCATCATACGAAGTATCAAAAATTGTAGCACTGCTATCCAACTCCTCTGTACCCAAAGAAACTAAGTCTTCAAAATTGCCCACTGCATCCTCCTAGATGTCATCAATGCCAATATGATCCTGGGATTCATCTGTACAATTGCCAAATATGAAAGATCATCAACACATTTCAGCAAGTATGGTCGACTGGATATATGAACAAAGCCCAGCACCGGTGTATAAAAACTAATACCAACATCGAACAAGCTGCTAGCACAAGAAAAGACAACACCGTGCAATCTACTAATCAAATCCATGATAGCACCCAAACAAACACTACTGCCAAAAAGTGTTAAAGATCTCCTGTCAACTGAATCCCAAATGCCAATATAACAATCTCGATTCCATATTTGTAAACTAAAATCAACTGGTAACTCAAGAAAAATCCTCACTTGAGTAATATGACCAATACCAACTAACTCCACATACCTGTCATGATGAGATAATGAAGTCACAATACTATCTTTGTTCACCTTCAACTGGCTGGACAAATCATGTGAAGTACTACCAACCTCAACCTCATGTGATGAAGCATCTAACAGCAAAGTCATGAATGCTCAATGTCTGCTCATCTCTACCAGGTATCTCACCATCCTACACAACAACATCCTCATAATCATCATCTGAACCCACTACACTGTAGTCACTGCCTATTGTAACTATACCATCCTGAATACCTGTGGCATCACCCTTTGACGACCTGTAAACAATTGTCTCAATTTGAGTATCAAGTTGACCATTACTATCAATCTGTGTAATATCCTTTCCCACCACCTCCTGTGGCAAAGTAGAATCTGAGACCTCTACCTGGCTATCAGCTAGTTTCTCAAACTCTTCATGCAAGTTCTTGGTAATTGTGTCATCTGCCTTGTGAGAAAATCTGCCAAATAGAAATCCAGTCAACTTATCCACCTTAGCTGGGTCGGACAACATGTCATTCATTATACAGTGGTGCTCAATCAACTGTTCAGACATGTCATGGCTTATTTTCATAAGTTTATCTCGAATGTCTAAATAACCATCTTTTCTATTGTTTTGACTCTAAATATCAATTTTCCAAGATCATGTCCTCTGAGACTCTATACTATACCTGTCCATTCTGGATAAAGTAGAGTGTAACCCCAATAGGATATAACTTCTTCAAACACTAAGAACTAACATGCAAATGATTAGAAGTAGCATGAAACCATAATTTTTTTCATGCAGCTGATTAGAAGCAACATGCAATCATCAATGATGACATGTAAGATCTGGGTAGTTGTCAAAAATGCAAGATTTGGGTAGTTGTCAAAACTGACATGCAAGATCTGGGTAGTTGTCAAAACTGACGTGCAAACTTCTACAACCACCAAATTCACCAAGAACTAACATGAAAATGATTAGAAGTAGCATGCAACCATAAATTTTTTCATGCAGCTGATTAGAAGCAACATGCAATCATCAATTATGATATGCAAGATCTGGGTAGTTGTCAAAACTGACATGCAAACTTCTACAACCACCAAATTCACCAAGAACTAATCATGAAAATGATTAGAAGTAGCATGCAACCATAAATTTTGACATGCATCTGATTATAAGCAACATGCAACCATAAATTATGACATGCAAGATTTGGGTAGTTCTAAAAACTGAAATGCAAGATCTGGGTAGTTGTCAAAACTGACCTACAAACTTCTACAAACCCTCAGGCTGGAAAGATCATGGCTCTGATACCACTGAAATGTCCCTTTTCTGATTTTTGTATGATATTTCCAACCTTTAATCAGATCTTTAAGATCAAACAACTAATATCACAAAGATCCTCCAAATTTCTCAAGAAACCCCAAATCGGGTATGCCAGAAATGGTGCCAAAAGCTTCACAACTTCACCTATTATTAATAAATCTGAAAATGGACATTTTTAAAAAAATTTCAGCAGCATAAAAACCTACAAAATTAAATTTCTATATCTATATAGCCTTTACACAACAGCTCACAAATGTAGGACAAAAACTATGCTCATCGGGCTCCCGAAATTAACACAAAAATGCCCGAAAACACCACAAAAACACTAATAAACTATCTCAGAAGTTTAATCACGTCCCAATACATATATTCAGCTCTATTTTAAAAGCTTAAAGTTTTAAATACAGCAGCAACCAAAACTGATATGAAATGCTCAACTGAAAACACCAAACTCATGCAAAAAACACACCCAAAAACCCACAAATCTACACTGTTCAGCACAAAGGCAAACTCTGTATGAGCATGCACATGGAATGGCTTCAAACTCCCATCCTTAGCCTTCCTAGAAACCTGCAAACTCCCATTCTTGGGTCTCCCTAGAAACCTGCAAACTCCCGTTCTTGGGTCTCCTTCTCCACAGGTTTGGCAGCCTTTGAAGAATAACAAAGAAATCAGCAAAATCAAGTTCTGGAATCAGCCCAAAATGCCTCCAAACCCTTTAAAAGAGGGCATAACCATAACTCACATCCAAGAGAGGTTAATGAAACATATTTTAATAATAATTTTCATTTATTAGTCCAACGGTTTCCAAAGATTAACCCCCTTTTTCTGAAACTTCACTTTCTTGGGCCTGCCTGCCTTAGCAAAGATTAGTATTTTTTAATTATTTGAAAAGGGGACATGACAGAGATACCTGGTAGAGATGGGCAGACATTGAGCATTCATGACTTTGCTAAGAAAGAGTACCAGGCATAGTTAGATGCTTCGTCAGATGAGGTTGAGGCTGGTAGTACTTCACACGTTTTGTCCAGCTGGCTGAAAGTGAACAAAGATAGTATTGTGAGTTCATTACCTCATCATGACAGGTATGTGGAGTTAGTTGGTATTGGTCATATTACTCAAGTGAGGATTTTGCTTGAGTTACCAACTGATTTTAGTTTACAGATATGGACTCGAGATTGTTATATTGGCATTTGGGATTCAGTTGACTGGAGATCTTTAACACTTTTTGGTAGCAGTGTTTGTTTGGGTGCTATCATGGATTTGATTAGCAGATTGCACAGTGTTGTCTTTTCTTGTGCTAGCAGCTTGTTCGATGTTGGTATTAGTTTTTATACACCGGTGTTGGGCTTTGTTCATATATCCAGTCGACCATACTTGCTGGAATGTGTTGATGATCTTTCATATTTGGTAGTGTGTACAGATGAGTCCTAGGATCATATTGGCGTTGATGACATCCAAGAGGATGCAGTGGGTAGTTTTGAAGACTTATTTTCCTTGGGTACAAAGGAGTTGGACAACAGTGCTACAATTTTTGATACTCCATTTGTTGATATGAGCTTTAGAGTTGATTCATAGGATATGGATGGTAATAATCTAGAGACTAGTAACTTTGAGGATACTCCTTTAGACAGTGCATCAAAGGAGGTTTGTAGGAGACAGTCGAGCCAGTGCCATCATTTGTCCAATCAGTTGAGAGTTAGTGAGCGACATATTACTATCGCTTGCCAACATTTCGATGCTACTTGTCAATTGTTAGCAGTTTATGGATGGGGTTCTCCTACTAGTGATGAGTAGGGAGGCAGTTATCTTTCCTTGATAGAGTTCCACTCTTTATGGAAGGCTATCCAAATTCTGAGATAGGATTATATGCAGTTGGTAGCCGACAGAGATTATCTTATGGAGTGGGGCAGTACAGCATATGATGCATTGTTGGCCAAGGAAGATGAGGTGAGTGAGCTTACTGAGCAGCTTGAGGTGACTTCGGAGATTCTTGAGAGTACATAGTTGGCTTTCAAAGAGTCATAGTTTCATTTGGCTAAGGTGACCATGGAGTTAGAGCAACTACAGTCTTTACTAGATTCTGTACAGTCACAAGCTGTGGTGTCTGATGATCCGAGGATGTCCATGGTCAAAATTGTCAAAGATAGTGGAGATGGGGATGCATCCATCCTTGATACTAACATTGGCATATCAGGTTCATCCCCACTAGAGTCAGGTTTAGTTGAGTTGGGTGCTGCAGCAGATTTTTGTGGTATGCCTGACATGGTGGTGACCTCTAGCGCTAATGGCACGAAGACTAGAGATGTTGTATCAAAGACCATGTTTGATGTTGGTGAGCCGATAGTTGGCATGGTTCTTGCTAGTAATGCTACTCCCTTGGTGATGTCTTTAGAGGTAGTAGTTAGTTCCAACTTGGTTAGTGATCGATTGTAGTTAGTTACATCTGGATTGCAGTCTGAGCCACTAACTAAGATTGGTGCATTCTATTAGCATTACATTGTGAGGTATGCTCATCAATTTACCTTTGATGACCATGTTGATGAGTTGATGATACAGAGATGTACTTTGGTTCCTAGTGCTTATCATCAGTTATGGGATAGTTTAACACCTCAGGATGAGAGTTGTGATGGGCACGACATGGCACTAGGTTCTACAATTGACAGCTTGATAATACATGACTTAGAGCAAGAGTTTTGGAGTGATGCTTCAGCGGGTGTTGTTATTGATTCTACTCCTTTGGCTATGACATCTCCTGACTTAGCTGGTGATCAGTCACAGTGGGTTGTATCACTTGTTCATGGTGAGCTGTTGACTGAGGTTGGTTTTTTTTATCAACATTATATTGCAAGGTATGTACATTAGTTAGCATTTGATCCTTGTGTTGAGGAGTTGATGGCAGGAAAATTTGGTTTGGGTTCCAATTCTTGTTGTTTATCTTGAGATGGCTTTTCACCATTAGGGGTGCATGGGAGTTATGGTTATGAGATAGTGGTTAGTGATCTACAGTGTTGTGTTGACTGTAGGAGTTGTATAGTGTGTGGATTCTCCATACTTGGTACAGTTTCATTCAGGAGCATTCACCATTGTTGCAGAGTTGGATTGTACATTTTGTATAGGCCAGTGGAATGTGTTGATGGTATTTAATGTGTTGGTAGTTTGATTTGTCCACTTTACTTGGGTTTTGATGTTCTAAGAGTTTGTGTCTCATGGGTTTTTGACTGTGGAAGTTGTGACTTTGGAGTTTGGTTGAGCAGTAATTGTTAGTTTGATTATGGATTCCTCTTGGTTATATTGTAGAGGATATTGCAAGAGCCTATGTTAATTGACAATAGTATAGTTCATGACTACATTTGGGATCTAGGTGGATTGATTGGTTTATTTTATAGCCATTTCTTGAGGACAAGTAATATTTGGAAGGGGAGGACTTGTCATGTCCCCTTTTCAAATAATTAAAAATAATAATCTTTTCTAAGGCAGGCAAGCCCAAAAAGGTGAAGTTTCAGAAAAAGGGGATAATCTTTGGAAGTTAATGGACTAATAAATAAAAATTATTATTAAAATATGTTTTATTAACCCCTCTTGGACGTGAGTTATGGTTATGCCCTCTTTTAAGAAGTTTGGAGGCATTTTGGGCTGAGTCCATAACTTGATTTTTGCGCATTGCTTTGTTGTTCTTCAGAGGCTGCCAAACCTGTGGAGAAGGAGACCCAAGAACGGGAGTTTGTAGGTTTCTAGGAAGGCTAAGGATGGGATTTTAAAGCCATTCCATGTGCATGCTCATGCAGAGTTTTCCTTTGTGCTGAATAGTGCAGATTAGTGATTTTTAGGGTGTGTTTTTGTAAGAGTTTGGTGTTTCTGGTTGAGTATTTCATATCAGTTTTGGTTTCTGTTGTATTTTAGACTTTTAGATGTTAAAATAGAGCTAAATATATGTATTTGGTTGTGATTATACTTCTGTGATAGATTATTAGTGTTTTTGTGGTGTTTCTGGGCTATTCTATGTTGTTTTCGAGAGCCCGATGAGCATTGTTTTTATCCTCCATTTGGGAGCTTTTGTGTAAATTTTATACAGATCTGAAATTTTCATTTTGTAGGCTGTTATGCTGCTGAAATTTTTATAAAAATTTCCACTTTCAGATTTACTAATAATATGTGAAGCTGTGAAGTTTTTGGCACTATTTTCGGCATACTCGATTTGGGGTTTATTGAGAAATTGGTGGATATTTGAAAGATTGATTGTTTGATCTTAAAGATCTGATTAGAGGCTTGAAATATCATATAAAATCAGAAAAGGGACATTTCAAAGGACAAATGATAACAATAGTCTATACATCAAGGAAGGACCACAAAATAAGATATTGTTGGTAGTGATTTTTGTAGATGATATATTATTCACTGGACATGATGACATATGCAAGTATTTTTTTGATGAAATGAGTAAAATATATGAAATGTTAATTTTTGGAGAGATTAAATTCTTTTTTGGCCTACAAATTAAACATAAGAAGGATGACTTCTACATTGCTCAATCAAAGTACATCAAGGAGATATTGAGGAAATTTGCAATGGAAGATTCTAGACCAGTCAAAAGATGTATGTCTATTGGACATAAGCTTTCCAAAAATGATGATTCCAAAAAGGTAGATTAGACTACATATAGATCAATGATTGGAAAACTTCATTATGTACTACACACAAGACTTGATATTGCATTAGCAATTGGTATAGTGGCAAGATTTTCTGCTAATCCAAAGGAAAATCATATGATGGCAATAAAAGGAATTATGATGTATCTAAAAGGTACTAAAGGTTATGGTTTTTGTATAAGAAGGGAGGTAACTTTGAATTAAAATCCTTCACTAATGTTGATTGGGCAGAAATTCTTGATGATAGGAAAAGTACCAATGGTGGAGCATTCTTTCTTCGAAAGAGGCTAGTGTCTTAGACAAGCAAGAAACATAATTTCATCTCTTAGTCTATAGTAGAAGTAGAATATGTTGCAACAATAATAAATTGTTCCAACATCATTTGGTTCAAATAGCTGTTGACAGGTATGAAGGAAGAAATCAAGGATCTAGTAGTTATCTTCTGTAATAACACCAGTGCGATTAACATATCCAAGAATCCAATGATGCATACCAAGACAAACCACATTGCAATAAAATATCATTTTCTAGGAGAATTAGTACAAGAAAAATAGGTGATATTGCAATATGTGAACACAAAAGAACAAATGGTAGACATATTCACCAAGCCATTACCTAAGGATGCATTTTTGTATTGAAGAGGTAAGATAAGGATAATTTTGTTAGGATTAAACCACGGACATAAATAACAATTACATGCAAATATAAACAATATCAGAAAATAATAAATCACACAAAAAAGAATAGAAGACACCAAAATTTAATGTGGTTCACCTAATCCCTGACCTACATCCACCAAACAACAAATCTAATATTATTACGATCCAATGATTACAACCTGATTACAATTTGTAATCCCTTATAGATCAATACTACCACAAGAACCTTTTTTTGCATCACCACTATTAAAAAAATCCCTAATCATAAGCCCTTTTATAGAAGTATTTTTACCACTTCAAGGTTGTAATTAGTAATTACATGTTGGACCAAAATTCTGATAAAATAGGGCCCAAATTTTTTTTGGAGTTGATGCCTCGAGCCCAAATGAATTTATGAAGTATGTACAGTAATTTCCTGATTAGTCACCACAAACTAACAATCTCCCACTTGGGGACTAATCAAACCCCACACTAAACAACAATCTCCCACTTGGAGACTGATCTTGTAGCTATGTCGCTACTCCATGAGGCTCCCACTAGATCAAACAACCCTGGACTTTGCTATTCTATTATTCATGTTTAGTCTAGAAGACCAACTGAAACTGAAGAGGATTTCAACTTCTACCTTTGTAAACATATTAGTTGGATTGTCAATCATGTGATGCATCAACCAAGAATTTGATGTTCAGTCATGTTGATGCAATATTATCATAGAAGATTGCATATGAATTAGTATATCAAGTACATGGAATATCCATTAAATGTTGTCTTTGTCATGAGATGTCAAAGAGGGAGAGCTTTCTATCATATTAGAGAAATTTTGTATCAATAAGTTAGAGGGAGATATTGTAGTTAGAGAAATGAGAGAAGTCAAAGAGACATAATTGCATCTCTTAGTCTACAATAGAAGTAGAATATGTTATAGGAGTAGTAAATTGTTCCAACATCATTTGGTTCAAAAAACTGTTGTTAGGTAAGAAGGAAGAAATTAGGGATCTAGTAGTTATCTTTTGTGATAACACCAGTATAATTAATATATCCAAGAACCCAATGATGCATACCAAGAAGAAGCATATTGAAATAAAATGTCATTTTATGGGAGAATTAGTACAAGAACAATAGGTGATATTGCAATATGTGAACACAAAAGAACAAATTGTAGAAATATTCATGAAGCCATTACCTAGGGATGAATTTTTGTATCTAAGAGGTAAGATAAGGGTCATTCCCCTATTTGAAGCTACCTAAATAAAGAATAGTGATGCATCAATTGAGCATTTGAAGATCAGTCAAGTTGATGCAATATTATCAGAGAAGATTACATATCAATTAGTACATGAAGTACATGGAAAATCCATTAAATGTTGTCTTTGGCATGAGATGTCAAAGAGGGAGAGTTTTCTATCATATTAGAGAAATTGTGTATCAATTCATCAAAGGGAGAGATTATAGTTAGAGAAACAAGAGAAGTCAAAGAAAATCATTCCAAATGGAAGACTGATGTCAGAGGGAGTTCACATTGATAGATGGAGTTCTCATTGATGAGAATCAGAATCAAACTAAGGATATTATCCTTCTATTTTTGCTCTAAAATTTCTAGGTACTATGACATGTTATGTTGTCATCAATGCCAAAGATGGAGATTTTTGAAAACCTTTATTCAATTGTATGTTGCCTTTGATGTTACACAAAATGTCAAGTACGTCTTGAGCATTTAGTTTTAACCAAGTTTAGATAAAGTATTAATCGATTTCAGTCAATTTATGTACACAAGTCAATATTAACTGAGCTTAATCAGTTAATGGAGGAAAGTTAGTATTGATCAAGTTGAGTCAATTAACACCAGGTCTCCTATTCTAACTGATTTGGTTGGTGAACAAAGGGGTTCTCTATGTTAACTGAGTACTCAACTCTGTATTAGCCATTTGTCAGTATATTAAGTTTGTTAAACTTATTGGTTAATACAAGAAAACTTAAGGGATGATAATTGTTTTATTAAAAGAGTATTCAAGCCAACTTGACAAGGTGAATCATATAAATATAAGGTCAAGTTAAGGATTGAAATGAGGAATTGAGGAACATGAATTAAGGATGTAAATTAGAAGGATATTTGGAGATGATAGAGTATTCAAGTTGATCGAGGGGAAAAGATCATTCTAATCAAGGATGATCAAGTAAACAAGCCAGAATAGAGATCTCAATCAAGAAAGTCAATTGCATCAGCAATAAGGTCAATTCATTATTACTCTCTAATAATTGTAGTAGTGAATCAAATCTCCTAATAGAGTCAGCCTAATAGTTATTTAGTAAATCCTCTTACAAGGTGGCATTTCTAGATTTAAATGTTTGAAGACCTCTAACAAGGCCACTCCTAATAGGGTAAATTAAATCCTTTAACAAGGTTGACTCCTAATAGGGTTCACTTTAGAAGATTCAAAAACAATAACTAGTTGCAATTGGTGGTTTTCCTAGCTTGGGTTTCCACATTAAATCTTGGTGTCTCATGTGTTCATGTTATTTCCTTTATGTTTCTGAAACTAAATTAATTAAGGTTAATCACATTTAATATCTTAAGATATGCATATTCAGTGTTAATTGAGTGATATAATATATTCAGTGTTAACTAAGTGATAGTAACATATTTACTCTTAACTAAGTGATGGTAATATACTCAGTTTTAACCAAGTTTCAGCAAGGATTTGTTTTAAATTTATATTGACATCCTAAGGGATCTAGGATTTCTTTTAGTTGTAATTGAGACACCCCTACCCTCTCGGTTACTCCTTTCCATCAAAAACAACCACTAGACTCATAGAACATAGAAAGCGGTTAAGAAATACCATGTCATGAATCTCAAAGGGGAATGTTGGTGGTTAGTCCAAAAAACACCATGTGATGCGAAGTATTATTCATCACCAATCTCCAATCTTCATGCTATTGACTGATATGTCCAACAATTTCCCACTTTAGCATTAGTGACCCTCTAACCATCCTTAACCTTTGTGATAAAACATTTCATTGTAAACCTTTCCTCCTTCACCTCTCAAACTATATTTGTGTGTACTTAGTCCAGAAATTCTCAATGAGACACCCCCCTCAACTTATTCTACTCCCACTTGTCACTTTTATCTATCTCTTTGTATTCCAAGTATATCACCAACCTTTTCAGTCTCTTTCTATGTTCATTTTTCTTTTATATGTCTCATTGTCTATAAATTGTCTCCCCATATGACTTTTATTTTCTAAATTCTCCCACTTTATTTGTCTGCTTCCCTTGTATGGTTCTTATGTTTCTTTTTCTCTCCCCCTTTCCTTAGTATTCCTCTCCCCCTTTTTGTCAACAATGAAAAAGCACAAAAGTGCTATGGTCACTACTTGTCAAGCACCCCTTTGTAATGGGAATGAACATTGTCTAGTTGTGCCTTCCATGAGCCCTTGTGATATTTGAGAGAAATTGTCTCACTCTACATGTTAATCATATGTTCATAATTATTATCAAAGAAACCGTCCACTATATATAATGTAGATTGGTGTTCCTCCTAAAAGTCATGGAAGATTTTGGTTTTCATAGAAATGGTTCAATTAGATTTATAAATGCATTTCCTCTTTGTGCTATTTTTCTCTCTTGAATTGTTCACTTGAGGGATTCTTTCATGTTTCTCATGGCCTTTGACACACATGTCCTATTTCACCCTTTCTTATTATATATATATAGAAAAGGATTTCAATGTAGTATGGGAAGATGAATAATGAAAAGGAAATACAAGAGGGGTGGAGACATCTGATAAAAGTGAAACACTATAGAGAAGATTAGTAAACAAGACATAATTATCAAGACCCATTTTAATAAATGTTCCATGTTGGAGAAGAGCTAATATTTAGTCTACCATAACTATGATATTTTTTTAATAACTGCAAAAACTAGTCCTTTATAAATAATGATATCTTTAGTTGGCCTTTAGAAAGGGGGGGTAAATAAGGAGAACAAATCATATAGTAGGGAAGGGAGAGAGTGGAAGAGGTGATTGCTAATAAATAGGTTGAATAACTAGGGGTCAAATTAGTTATCCCAAATACTTTAAAATTTTACTGAATCTTTAAGAACTTAAAGATTTCTAAACCCTATGAAAAATAAAAAAATGCATCATAAACTATCAACACAATAAAAACCATAATTTACATAGAAACCCAAAGAGTGAAAACATACATAGAAGCTAATTCTCATGAAATGAACACTAGTTAAGGTGACATCGATTAAGGTTATTTTACAAAGGGATTTGTGTAAATTTTTTCATGATTTTTTTGCTCACTATCAATTGGGCTAACTACCCTAATACAAAAGATGGATTGCAAATTTCTTTTATTAACAAAAAGTAAATTAATAGAATTGCATCTCCCTACACATTAAACAATTATAGTTGATAGGACAATAACCACCATCAATAGTAGGATTGATACAGATATTTCAATAGAATATACCAAACCTATGCAACATAGTACATAAAACCTTCCTTCACTCAATTTCCTTTAGGTTACACTAAATTATTAAACATGGATTAAAATAGAATTGTAAAATTTCACCTTCAACTCTATATTTTTCTATTTTGCATGCATATTCACATGGGATTATATATATATATATATATATATATATATATTCATTCTGTATAAGCTAGCTAAATATGTTGGCTAAGCCATAAAACTTGTTAGCTAGAAAGAAAAAGTTGTTATAGCCATAATTATCAAGCTACCATTGAACCTAAATATAGGTCATACAAAAGAAATGTTTACATCACATTATCATAGGACCTAAACATTGGTCACCCTTGAGCTACATACATTTCATATCACATTGTCAAAAAGATAAGTAAACTCTGGAATCATTGAAACCACGTAAATATCTAAACCACATAGATGATAAAACTTGTCTAGAACATGATATGACTGACATATCAAAACCATCTAATGAACTACTATAATGTATAGGTATTAGGGATTTTTGAAAGAAATTTCTTAAACAAAAATCAACCAAAACTAATTTCCTCTACAATCATCAAAACATTAAGATTTACCAAAGAGATATATTCTAATAGTAGGAATAATTGCACTTGAAGTCATACCCCAAAATTGCACAAACTAAATCTATTATGCATATAAATAAATACATTTTTTTAATCTCATGGTAAACACATAGAGACACTTTCATTTTGTGAATAATGGTAGAATAGTATAAAAATTATCCTCAAATCAAGAATTTTAACGATCTCAAAACTTCTAGATATTGTAAACTAGAAACTAGCTAGGAAAGTAAATACAAACAAGAGGTGGATCTAAGAACCCAAATCATATATTATGCTACCTAATATTCAAAAGATAAATATTTAAACAATGCATATGATGCATGCGATTTTTTTGTTTGGTAATCGAGTGAGCTCAGTTAGCACTAGTTACATGCCAACTTCTCTTTGGTACTTGAGTGAACTTAGTAGACATTATCTTCCTACAAACTTTCATTGGTGACCAAGTGAAGCTTGACACATACTATCTTTGAACTTGGTTTACTATAAAATTCTTGGAAGACACTATAAATTGTCATCATCACTTGAGTGAGCTCAACAGACACTGACTGATAAAGACTTGACATTTTGTGTAACATGAAAGACAATCCATTGTTTTCAACACATTTAAGGTAGGACTTATATTTTTTTTTTTGTGTAGCTAAATATTTCTAATTACACTTTACTTAAGTTTACTTAGGATAATGCACTTGTATATTATTTATCATGTAGACACATAGGATTTTACATTTCATTCTATCACATGCTGTTGGAGAAATCCACTCAAGGTGGATTTAGTTGTAATATTAAACCTCTTTGTGTGTGAGACCCACCTATTTATTCTATCACATTGTTAGCCTCTCATTTCTTCACATGTTGCATATACTTTTATGTACAATAGAGGATCATCCACCTTTAGTGGACATGTGATTACAACTTGTCTAGTTGATAGGTCATCTCATGCACATCTCCCAGTTATTATGCATTGTCTATATATTCATGCACATCTGATTTGTATTCATTGATTTTGTATCCATTATTATTTGATCAAATATTGAATAAATCAATTGATCATATCACTTTTCCAATGTCTCTTTTTCTATCAACTGAGATACTAGAATTTGACATTTCATTCTTTTCCATAGGTTAATTCGTACATAGTATCACAGTCATTGGAGTTTTATTGTGTTTCCTTTGGAGATATATTTTCTTCAATTTTAGAGGGCCATAATTTAGATCTGGGGTACCATAATTTATTGGGAGCACCTAGAGTAAGAAATTATATATGATGTTGAAAAGCCTTAAAAAATCCTAAAAATAGTAAAATGTCCTAAAGAAACCACACAAAAATCTAAAAATAAAAATAAAAATGCCTCAAAATCTATGATAAATTTGTAAATAATCATTTTTTCTATTTCAATAAATTATCCCTAGTGACAAGAATTTTTTTTAAAGTATATGCAATATAAGGAATTGTTAAACATTGTACTTAACAAAATCATACATGAACACAAACTATCACTAGTACTCCTGGGGGCAATTCTTGATGGCAAATTGTCAATTTTCTAACAACCATCCATCAGACTTCTGTTAGAAGTTAATGTTGAAGTTATTCCATAAAAAAATGCAATGGAAAGGGCATCTATCACAATTCTAATGGAAAAAACAATTAAAAATTATGAGCCAACCAGAAGACATTTTTGACATGTAAATGCCAAAAAATATCATCAAAAAACTATGTCACCATCACAACTTTAATGGCATTGGCCACTTCATTGCCAATTGATTTTTGATAGGGTTGTCATCAAGAGGATAACAACATTGGTGGAATCGCCCATCACAAGTGCTAGGAAACTATAAAAATTTTAACTGCAAAGGTATATTTGTGATAGGCACTTCTGACGGGGAGTTTTTGGGAGTATAACATCCCCATTCGAAGTCTCTATCACAAATATACAATTTCCATCAAAATTTTGTCAAGTTCAAATTTTTAAAAATATGATTTTTAAATATAAAAAATGACAACTATGTATTGAATGATGACTTTATATTTTGTAAAACAATGGCCTTGTTATGATCCTAGAATATATTTAGAAAAGTATGGCTATGACTCAAGGACCTACTACTATTTGTAACAACTACTTCTTGTTACCAATTGTAGAAAATTATGCTTATAACTAGCAAGGGATACCATCTAAGCTATAAAATTTGTGAGGCATTTTGCAAGTTAACATATTATAGAGTAAAGTATTACTTGTATCCAATAGACATAAAACATGGTCCAAGATGTTGCCTGTATTCACTAAACATAAAACATGGTCCAAAATATTTTTCTTCACAAATTACCTAGATTGGTTTCTTCTTAGGCTACTTTTCTAAGTATCTAAGAGAATAACAAAGATCTACTAGAGAAGTATCCTCTATTTACAATGGTCGACTCTAGATTGCTAGTTATTTTCTTTAATTATTTTCATTATATGAATTAAATCATTAAAGGTTTTCTACAATTGCACAAAAACCTGGCAATGGTTTATCACCCCCTTTCCCCCAAATGAATAGATTTATTTCAAAACACTCTCTCATGTGTTTCATAAATAATTAAGTTATTCAGTAGGATCTTTTTCATTATCTCTCATCCTCTATAGTATAGCCCTTTGCTGGGAAGCCCACAAAGTCTTTGATAGGCTTGAAATTTTGATTCATATTATCAAATACTACCAACCAACCTTTCATTCTATTACATAGGGTTAAACAAAATCTTGGTGGGTGTACCATGCTAATTTTTCTCACTTCCAAATAAATAATTAATTATTAAAAAATTAACAATATGTTTCATATTTACATGAAATTTTTTATGATACCTAATCTACACATTCAAATGAAGAGGATCAATGACTGTAAAAAAATAATTGAATACTAGTCCATGGAAAGAATGTAATTTATTTAACAATATTAAGCAACTAACATTTATCCAACTAAATTAGTAAATATAAAAAAATAAAGTACCAATTAAAAGGAAGATAACTTGAATCTAAATCATATCTCTATCTAGTGCAAGTCTTGGCATCTTGTTGAGAGAAGAAGAATTGTCAAGGACTTAACCTACCAATCTCGTACCCTTAAATATCCCCACATAATCTTAATTGCAAGGGTTCTCCCTATCCAAGATTAGGCATGAGACATCGCTATACTGTCATTGATCATCCTGATGTTAGAGTGTTGACCAACCAACCAAATAGCAACCAAATAGGTTATAGAGTCCTTTCCATCAACCCATCTATCTAACTACTAGAAACCCTGACCTCTAGTGATCACAACATGCCACTAAACCTACCCTAGCTAGGGTTTTAAATGAACACTATGTGCTCAATCACCCATTACTCAACTTGATAACAAGATTAGTACCCCTTGATCACCATGAGATGATTCGGTCTACAATATTTGTTTAGGTTTATTAACTGTTCAATTTATTTTTGATTACTTCCTCTTATCTTCTAGGTATACCTTATTTTTCATTTACTGTTAGCCTAGACTCTTCATCTCAACCTTACTAGTCTTATTTGATGAATATTAGTATCGTTGTCTACCTTGAGCAATCATTATTTGTCGAAGTCAATTACTTCCTTTCCAACTTGGGCTTATGATAGATATTTATATTATGACTTCATGTTATTTATTATCACTTTCCTAAACTCTCTGAAAGGGCTTCCTCTAAGCTCAGAGATATATTGAAGATGCCCTAGTATAAGTATTGCATGGGGTTAGAGATCCTTAAAATTCTAATTTAAGTTCTAAAAGAATAATCATAATAGTATGCAATAGTTAACTTTTCTCCTTATACACATAAGACATTCTATTTGGGGCTCATTTTTCTAGCTCTATCTAGTATGTGTGTGTGTGTGTACACATATACATACATACATACATACATACATACATACATACATACATACATACATACATACATACATACATACATACATACATACATACATACATACATACATACATACATACATATATATATATATATATATATATATATATATATATATATATATATATATATATATATATATATATATATATATATATATATATATATATATGTATATATAGACACACACACACACATATAAAATTTCTATTTTATGAAAATGCCCCAAATACTCATGGGACACTACCTATCTAATTTCTAATCTAGAGTGTGCCAAGGCATAATATTGTTACTCCAATTTACTTTTTAAATAAGAGTGTGTCAATTCATGAGCTTGTTAACAAGAATAAACTCCTATCTTTCTTGATATAATTTTGGTCTATATATATTCTAACATAGGCATTGACATATATTTGCACATGTACATGTGTGCAAAATCACTTAATGTACCTCAAATATTACTTCAATAAACATTTATTGAGTGATTTCATTATTTATCTTGATAAGTTAATTTCATATTTGTGTATAGTTTTTTCTATAAATTTTTAATTTGATTCCATTCACATGCCTAAGATATGAAACATTTATAAACTAAGAAATGTTAAGCATTTTTATTGCTTATATACTTTGGTTTTTAGATAATTTCAACACATATTTCTTTAAGGGATGGACTATAACATTTATTCTTATTGGCACTAAGGAGAAGTTTTCCCTTAGTTTTAGTTTTTCTATATTTCACCAGATCCTAGAGCACTAGAGCCCACTAAAAACTATTATGCACCTCTTCAAAGTATAGTATATTTTTTAGAAGTAGAGTGTTTCTAGTAGTGACCATGTCAAAAATTTCCACACTAGTTAATCCTTTTGTTTCATATGTTAATTTTCCATGTAGCTTAGAAATTGTGCCATCAATAAAGATCCCATTCTTCTAAATTTTGTCACCTAAGGAGGGTGTGTATTTGTACTGAGTTTTTCTTTAATGATTAATGTCACCAAACATTTCTATTCTTTGAAATGTATTTTTTAATAGTTCAAGATTATAAATACCCATGTTGGCCTTAATTGAAAAATGCAAGTATCATTTATTAGTATTAGTTGGCAAAAAAATTCCATAATATTATGACAATTAATTTTGCATAATATGTTAGAAATACAAATATCCTCCAAAATTAAAATAATCCTAATATCTAACAACAAGAAATAAGTACACTACTCTCATATTTTAGAGCCTTTTTTAGAGCTCACAAATCTCTTGAAATGGAGAAAATATTATCAATTAGAATTTTATAATCATACTTGTAATTCATGTTATCCAATTTTCCTAAATATTGAGTTGAGTATTTTCTCTTCAACTATATTGATTAATTATCTAAAGAATTTGCAAATTGTTTTACTCTCCTTAAACTAAATTGCACTTGAATCAATGCTTAAACTTTAATGGTTTATGATGGTGTCTAGAATCCTCAATGTTAAAGCAAGTTTTAGGGCTAGTTTCTTCCTAAGGATTATGATACCTATTCTATCAAGATTGCTCTCAAATTGGCCCAAAATAGACAGAGAGAAATTGATAGAGTATTATTGTTGATTTATGACTACTTTAAGTTTAATCATAAGTTGGAGTAGAAAGAAAAAGAATTGCACAATGTAAAAGCCACAATTGAAAAATTCAAGTCTCAAGATAGGTAGATTATAAGATGAAATTTCTTCACCTTAGGAAGATAAATCTTGAAATCCTTTATGACCCTATAGTTGAGAAAATAAAAAATTGTAGAAATTCAAGCCCAATTGGAGAACTTGATATCAAAGTTGAATGAGAAAAATGACAACCTTGATAAATGATTACAATCAAAGGAATGAGAGTGGTAAAAAAGCCAGACATCTCTGAAAGATGCTTTGAGTAATATAAAAGTTTGACTAAAAGGGAAAGACTAAAAAGAATGGGCTACTTCAATGTAATGTCCCCACCTTAACATATAAATTAAATAATTAATAAGTATTATATATTAATATTAATATTAAAATAATAATATTTTATTAAGTAATACTATATTATAATATCATATATCATATTATAATAATAGTAATCTAATATAATAAATCATAATATTATGATTAAGATATATTTTAATATAAAAATACTATATTAAAAAATGTATTACAATATATATACTTGATATATTAAAATAATATTCTTTATGACATTACTATAACTAACCTTATTAATTAATATAAGTATATTACTATTAATATAATAAAATATGTATAGTTGATATAACATAATTATTAATATAACATATCTTGTGATATTAATTAATATAATTAAGGTTATTAATATAAATATATAAATATAATTAACATTATTATTATTTAAATAATATTACAAAAGGACATGACCCTTTCAATTAATATATATATGGATTTATAACCTTGGTAAGGAGCGGATTGAAAAAAGATAATGAAATCTATACAAATTAGAGAAAATATAATGCAAAGGATACAAATAAGAGATCAAGTCGGAAATTAAAAAAGGACCCCCAAATCAGGTTCATTACAAATGGTATCAGAGCATGATCTTGCCATCTTGATGGTAAAATTAGAAAACTTATTACCAAATTCTCAATTGCTAGAAATTAAGTATGCAGATATTCATACATCTAGATAGAGATAGTAGCATATATAAATATCAATGCGACTCATTGAAGTGGTATCTAGTCGGAATCCAACTCTGCGAACGTATCATTTGTCAAATGCAAATTAGATAGTCAGCGCACAACCAAAAATATATGGAATGCAATGAATGATAGATATGAGTAACAAATTGCTTATATACTGTACAAGGATGAAACCAACAAATAATGTCTCAATCAATATAATTAAATGCATCAAGTTAAATAATATATATGATGCTATGAAGTGCATATAAGAGAAGGAAATATATTTGAAGATTATGGTCTTGGTTGGGTATCCCCATATAATTGAGAAATGTTCATTCATTTAATTAGAGTCAAAGACTCAAATGGCAAACCATTCTGGCCTTGAAATTCAATAATTTTTCCCTTGCACAAAATTAGATATGTTGACTATTTTTACATAGACAATAAAGCCAAGAATATATAATAATAATATCAAGTAAGAAAAGGATCAAACCATGGATATACAGGTTTACATTTATCCAAGATATGCAAAATTTTTAAAGAAAATGACAACTAGCTACATTCCCTCAGCCCTCTGCAAACACTGGACACATAAATAAACCAGTCACCCACCACTAGCAGGCAAAAAGAAAAGGTAATTGATGCCCAACATGGAGAGTAGACCCAGCACAATTAGCACAGGAGAATGAGCAGAAAATGGCAGGTAAGTTAGATGATGTCGATCAAGTAACACATCGAAGAATACCCATCAACATCACTTTAATTATGGAAAAAAAGGCACGTGAAATTGCATGAGCTGAATTAGAAATCAAGGGAAGATTTAGCATTAATGGAAGAGGAGCAACCCATGTATGTCATCTCAAATAATAATACTTCACATGGCCATTTGGTGGCATTTTAAATACAATACCTAAAAGGGAAGCACTTACTTCATTAATAGGAAAGCATTCAATATTTGGGAAACAAATCTGTGATTAAAAGGGTGTTGTGAACATCCATTATAGTAGATAGCAAATATGATGGCAAATTGAATGTGAAGCAAATTAACAATGTCTTGAATATTACCAACTTAGAAAGTAATGATTGGACAACAATGTTAATAATATGGAGGAGTCAACAATGGTTTACAATGATGTCAACACTTGAGAGACAACAAATGAAGAGTACAATATATTAAATTTGAGAGAAGTATCATATTCAAAAAGATGAGAATCGATTAGACAATAATGTATTGAGCATCCCACCAAAATGAGTTAAATCCAATATTATAACATAGTCGGCATCACTATCTAAATTAGATATATCCAATACAATTCAAACTACGATTTAGTGTAATGCATGATTCAGATTCATCAAAGGTATTATGGTAAACAATGTATCCAAGAATATGATTAAGCATACTCAAGGAAGCTGATGATTTATGTGTACCAATTATCTATGTGAAGGTAGCCAACATCTAATATTTTGAGAGAAGAAAGATAGCAATATTTAAATGACAAATAAAATATTCATTTGTGTTTGATAAAAAAGGAAGAAATGCAATTGTTGATTTCTTTCAAACATAGAGGAAGAATATATGTATGACATCTACACATGGAAGCATATTCACCATCTGTCATTAAGCATGTCATTGACGAAATCAACAAGTGTCTATTCACTCAAGCCGTGCAACTCTTCAAGATATAAAAAGGATTAAAGATTGGTAAAAGGAAGGGTGCTAAAAGAAAGAACACACTCTTTAAAAGAGGTAAATATATCATAAGGACCAATAATGACTAGATCTATAAGGTAATATGGAATATAAAAACAAAGATGAATGCTAATATGTAAAGATATATGAAACATAAAGCAATTCCATAGACATCGTGCAAAAAGAAGTTGAGGTAATATGGAGGTAAGTATTATTTTCATATTTCATTATAAACATATAATTTAAGTGGATATGAAGATTACTTCATACTTATAAATTGCCATAAAGGTAACGAGGTAAGTTTATATTTTCTTTATATGTTTTATTAAGAGATAATTGTTAGTATCTTTCTTATTACTGACACATTTGTTATTGTGAAGAATATTGAATAATCTATCAATGATTCTAGTTACAAAATAAAAAGAATATATGAAAATGAAATATAAATGAAAAATATATATATATGAAAAAGGAAAAAAAAATGAAATATAAATAAATGTTGATTTAAGGAAAAAATAGTAATTAGAATACATTTCAATTATAGTACAGAGAGTCTATCTCTTGTCCAAATTACATAATCTTAGATAGGGAGTTCGTGGGGGGAAAGGTAGAGTAATTTCGACCACTTTTCAGATATGCTTGGAGCTTGTTTCACGCACCCTCTGCACCTTCATTCTACCATCAAGATGATCGTAACAAGGAGAGAGAAAGTTGTTTGTGTACTATAAGAAGAAATCTTTCAAATGAACTAAGTAAATTAAATTTAATACTCATCTTCTCATCCACATTATGATATCCTAAGATAGGGAGTTGGTGGAGGGAGAGGCAGAGTAATTTTGAGCAATTGTCAGATATGCTTGGAGCTTGTTTCACGCACCCTCTGCACCATAAATCTACCATCTTATGATAATGGTAATAAGGAGAGAGAGAAAGGTTCCTTCCAAAGGATTATGTAAATAAGAAAAGGGAACCCTACCACTTTCCTATGGAGTCTACAATTAGGAGAGAACACCCTATTATAGTGCTAGTTAAGGGAAAGATAATAATGGCTCCTTTTCACAAGAACCTTTCTAGCCAAACAAGCAATCCACTAAGTAGACCACCTCGTGTGGATGCCTAACACCCACCACCAGGGCCAAGGGGGCCAAAGTTCTGCTCTTGGGCTTAGTATGGAACTATCTTGGATTAACTTATTATTATTCAAATTTCTTTTGAAGCTTATATATATTTATATACATGTACTAATGCTTATTTTGTGGTTGCAGGGTTCATAAGCCTAATGAAGAAGTATAGTCATTGCGCATTGTTAATTTTAGGATCTAATCAAGGTTATGTATGATGTGTCTACATCGTGTATGCTTTGTGTCTTCATCTATCTGCATCGTGTCTACTTCGTGTTTTCATTCATTAAAGATGTATGTGTTATAAACCTTCTAGACCTTTCGTAAGCAAATATGTTTTCTATCTATAACAAAGCTTGTGTATAAAAGATTTTGCTTGAGGGCAAGCAAATTCAAGAGGGGAGGACTGTAATGTCCCCACCTTAACATATAAATTAAATAATTAATAAGTATTATATATTAATATTAATATTAAAATAATAATATTTTATTAAGTAATACTCTATTATAATATCATATATCATATTATAATAATAATAATCTAATATAATAAATCATAAGATTATGATTAAGATATATTTTAATATAAAAATACTATATTAAAAAATGTATTACAACATATATACTTGATATATTAAAATAATATTCTTTATGACATTACTATAACTAACCTTATTAATTAATATAAGTATATTATTATTAATATAATAAAATATGTATAGTTGATATAACATAATTATTAATATAACATATCCTATGATATTAATTAATATAATTAAGGTTACTAATATAAATATATAAATATAATTAACATTATTATTATTTAATTAATATTACGAAAGGACATGACCCTTTCAATTAATATATATATAGATTTATAACCTTGGTAAGGAGCGGATTGAAAAAAGATAATGAAATCTATACAAATCAGAGAAAATATAATGCAAAGGATACAAATAAGAGATCAAGTCAGAAATAAACAATGGACCCCCAATTCGGGTTCATTACATTCAATGCACAACCAACATTCAAAACTTGCTAAGGGATACAAGCTAAGAAAATGAGATGTATGAAAGAAATTTTAGGACAACGCACAAGAATTAGACTTATTCAGTCAAAATAGAATAATTTTAACCATTATTCTCATATACCTTGGTCTCATCTATATCAATTCTAGTACCAATCAGAAGAGTATAACCATCTTTACTTGATTTCCAAATATTAAGACCTAATGGTGCATTTCTATCCTCAAGTGACATAAATTATTATTAGTTATAATAGCTCAAATATGGAGAATAAAAATTAGGAATGATTTCTTCATCATATAATATAACAAGGATCCACACTTAGAAAGGGTTCATGTTGTAAGCAAACTACTAAAGATTGGGCTAGTGATGTTGATGAACGAAAGTCTACTTCTAGCTCTTTGTCTTATGTCTTGGTTCTGGTCCTATCGCTTGGTCATGCAAGAAGCAACATGATAATGCACTTTCATCCATAGAGGTTGAGTATAGAGTAGTAGTGCTCACTAGTTAGGAGATTTTATGGCTTTAATAGTTGATGACTGAGTTTGGTTTTCCTCCTGATTGTCCCACTATTCTATGGTGTGATAATTAGAGTGTTATTCATATTTCTCACAACTTAGTAGAGCATTAGTGTACTAAACACATTGAGCTTCATATGCATTTCATCCATCAAAAAATTTAGGTTGGTGGTCTCTCTTTGGAGTACATTCCCACCGATGCGTAGGTTGCTAACATCTTAACCAAACCTTTTGCATCACCATGCAATCTTCAGTTGTGGTCTATGCTTGGGGTTACATATGTTGTCCTTGGGGGGTCTTGTTGAGGCCTTGCTTCATGTTTTTTAAGCATGTTTTTTCTATCTCTTTTTGAAGAGGGGTTTTTCCCACTGGGTTTTCTCTTTTGTCTCTAGTTTATAGAGATTTCCTTAACCAAACCTTTTGCATCACCATGATATCTTCAGTTGTGGTCTATGGTTGGGGTTACAGAAGTTGTCCTTGGGGGGTCTTGTTGAGGCCTTGCTTCATATTTTTTCAGCATGTTTTTTCTATCTCTTTTTGAAGGGGGGGGTTTTCCACTGGTTTTTCTCATGTCTCTGGTTTACAAAGATATTCATAGCTTTGCTAGGTTAGCTTTCCTCCTGAGCTTCACTTAAGGGGGAGTGTTATATTAATTATTCTTTTATGCTTATTAATTAGATTCTCTTGATTTAATTAATTAAGTTGTTTATTACTCTAGTTTACTTAAGCTATCTCTTAGGTGCATATAATTGATGTTTTATATTAATTATAATGTGCAACCTAGTTTGATTTCCCTTTAGGGTCTCATTCACCTTTAAGGTTGAACTCTTGTAAAAAATATTATTATTATCTCGGAATACATTTTTCTCTCACACCATTGAGATTTCCAAGCTATGCTTTTTTTCCCTCTCTGGTTTCTTTTCAACACTAGTTATTTGCATGCAGGTGTTCTTAGTGAACTATGAAGTTGGTTTCCACAACTTCTACAGAGTATTTGTACCAAGTTTTTTTAAAAGTTAATGTCAAAAAATATTTCTATTCTTTGAGTTACAATTTTTTATAGTTCATGATTAAAGATACCCATGTTAGCATGAATTGTAAAATGAAAGTATCATTTATTTGTATTAATTGGCAATAAATTTCCATAAAATTATGACAGTTGATTTTGCATAGTATGTTATTAATACAAAAGTTAGTACAAATGTAGAATAATCCTAATATTTGATAATAGGAAATAAGTACACTAATCTCAAATGTCAGAGTTTTTCTTAGAGCTCTCAAATCTCTTGAAATGAAGAAAATGCTATCAATTAGAATGTTATAATCATACTTGTAAATCATCTTATCTAAATTTCTTATATATGGATTATAATATGTACTCCATTATTATTTCTCTTCAACTATATTGATTAGGTATTGAAAGATTTTGCAAATTGTTTTACTATCCTTAAATTAAATTGCACTTGAATAACCACTTATGGTCTCTAGAATCCCTAGTGTAATAAACAAATTTAAGGGACAGTTTTTTCCTGAGGAGTATGATACCTTGATGAATGGTGCTCCCCTTAATACCACAATAAATAAATAAAATAGAGAACAACATAAATTTAGAGAATAAAATGTGTGCTTCTTATTATCATTGAAAATGTAGAGTTATATAATTATAATGTGCAAACTCACATGATCGCTATCCTTACAATAGTATACAAGACAATGATTTGAATGTCACTTAGAACATCCCTAGACAACCTATGGGCCTCCCTATATAGGTAGTTTTATCACTTGAGAAGGTTCTAGACACTAATCCCTAACCCTTTAGGCCAACTATCCTCATATTATATCATTTCATTACAAAGGATGGACTCAAAACAATTTACAAATTAAATTTTTGGATGAGTCCACTTCTATAGAATATAACTAGCAAATAGTTGACCCGATGGATATTATTGTTAGAAATGCTTTAGAATAAATTGGGGGGGGGGGGAGTGAATTAGTTATTCAAGGTCCAAATGTCCTATTCAAACAATTTCATCGGCCAAGTGTGCCCATGTAACTATCTGTTCATCCAAGCTTAAACTTACCTATTCAGCAAGTTACTGTAAATCAACATTCAAGCATAAAACATAAAAGATCAACACATAACATAGTGATTTACATGGAAACCCAAATTGGGAAAAACCACCAGTAACATGCTACTCCATTCTCACTCTTCTAAAGTGATGCCCTATGAAAGACTTGCCTTGTTAAAGGCTTACAACACACTATTAAATTTGACCTGGTTAAAGGATTTAACCACTTTGTTAGAAGTGGGTCTAGTTAGAGGGCTTTAAAACATTCACTTGGAATGCCACCCTATTAAAGGATTTACAAATGGCTGTTAAAGCAGCCTAAGTCCATAGGATTTTCTTCTACCCTAACAGATACAATTGCTAGAGAGTAACAATAAGGGATTTTGACATGATTATAGAATACAACTCAACTTGCAGATTTTATATCACTTCTCAACTCATATCATTGCTTGGACTTTAGTCTTTGCAAATCTTGGAAACTTTCCCTCCTTTCAAGCTTAATCTCTAAGTCTCCATGCTCAATGTACTAGTGCGATCATCTTTCTCTGACCACTTATCAAAGCAGAGTCTCTGCGCTCTATTCTCCCTTCTCCTAGATCCCTTTACCTTGACACCCTTCTAACCACATCACAATTTGGCACACCAATAACTCTTGCTTCTTGGTGTATGACTCCTTAAATAGAAGTCTTGGAGTTCCTTTTTTTCACTCAATTCTTCCCTCGTTTAATTTTAATTCATATGGATTAGGTAGGATTCATTGAATCTAACCCATATTTTGTTTCTTCTAGAAACATCATGAAGAATCCACTTGAATTCGCTCAAAAATGGTTTACATAAAATTTTGTACCACCAGTTCATCATCCTTATCCTCCAACTAGTTCACAAAATTCAAGGTAACAACTTTGTTAGCTCAAATTCAATGAATCTTTGTCATTTTCAAAAATGCAGCAGCTTGGCACTATTGAAATCTAGATGTTGACACATACTATGTTACTCAACATCAACTATGTTTTACTGATGCTCAACACCTGAAGTTCACTTGGAACACAATATATTTTCCTCTTGCTTGGCTCCAATTGAAAATTTGTGTGGCAGAAACTAGTTTGCAAATTAGTTAAGCTTTGCAATCAACCTTGTTCTCACTTATACTTCTAGTGTTTCTAAGTGTGGCTAACCTTAATATCTTCAAGCATGTTATCAATACATCATTTGACCATTGTCATAACCAATCCTTGCACTTCATTACAAAACCATAACTCAACCTTTTCCTTAGGTACTTTTGTTACATCTTGTTGATCAAATCCTCTTCATCAATCAACTAAGTGATAGTACTTGGATCTTATAAAAAATTATCATTCCTACAAAGAGTAGGTTTGACATCAATGACAAAAAAATGATTGAAAACCTTCTTTTAACAACAATCTCCCTCTTTGATCTTTAACAGTGATCTTTTCAACCAGATTTCCAACAATCTCCCTCTTTGGCATTGATGGCAAACCAAACTGATCAACCATTAGACCAAACTCTTCAACCATGTTATGAAAGTGTTGATTAGAATAGTAATTCAAATGACAAAAGGAAATTTTGTTACCATCATTTGTCTCATCTCCTTCTCTTGATCTACTCTCCAATTACTTCATTTCCATTTCTCCCTCTTAGTTGTCGTATCCTTTCTTACATTCTCTCCCTCTGTATGCATTACTCATCTTCTACTATTGTCCATATTTTTAATCTAGCTTCTTCATCTTTCTTCATCAACTATTGATCAATTTTTGATATTTCTCCTTCTTTGACAACAATGCCAAAGACATATTGTTTCAGCATCTTAATATATAACTGTAGCTTTTGCAAGTTCTTTCACTTTCTCCCTCTGTCACCTTACTTGTGAGTAATTTGGAACTTCATCACTTCAATTACTTTAGGAGTAATCCTAAAGTAGGTATCCTCTACATCAATGTGTAATATTTCAACAATCAACTTATTTGATGCAGGGCAGTCTTGCTTTTTCTTCAAGTAGCCTTGGCTAGGGGTATCACCCCTAACTTACCTCTAAGATACTCAAAAGCATCTTTAGGTAGTGCTTTTGCAAAAATGTCAGCAACCTATTCTTGGGAGCTAACATATTCCATCTTCACTTGCTTGTCTTCCACCAATTCTCTTACATAGTGATACTTGATTGCAATATGCTTGGTTTTTGCATGCA
The DNA here is from genome assembly GCA_028749045.1 of Cupressus sempervirens. NCBI lineage: Eukaryota > Viridiplantae > Streptophyta > Pinopsida > Cupressales > Cupressaceae > Cupressus > Cupressus sempervirens. The sequence continues at coordinate 740,958,397 of CM053792.1, forward strand.
TTATAGGGTTCTTTGATATGTTGATAGCCCTTTTATTATTATAATAAAGTATCCCAAGTTCATTCACCTCTTCCTATCAGATTTCCATTAGTGTCATAGATTTTGGTAGCTTTGTTTCCAACTTCTACTTTGCAACCTACATTGCCAAATGTGATACACTCAACAAATTTCTAGTTCAATCCCTCAACATAGTATGCATTATCACATTAAATTTTCTCTATAATTTTAATAAAGCCTTTTCCTTTGATTTGACATGAGCATCATTACCAAATCTAACACTATTTCCATCATATTGAGTAAAAGTAATAAACTTACTTTTGTCTCTTGTCATGTGATGTGAGCATCCATTGTCTATGATCCACTTATCATTCTTGTTCACACAAGTCACCAATGTTGTTGCTTCATCTTCATCTGATTCATCCTTTGTGGCCACATATACTACTTCATCATCATTCTCATCAGAATCTTCTTCAACAATGTAGCATCTTTTTCCTTTGTCCATTAAATCTTTGCTATCATCTTCTCTCTTATTCTTGTACTTGTTTCCTTCTTTGTAGTACTTCTTCTATGTACACCTTGCAAAAATACGTCCTACTTCATTGCAATTAAAAAAAATGATAGGAAGCTTACCTTTGAATTTATCTTGGCCTCTATGGAATCTTCTAGCCAGTAGTGCTTCCAGCTATTCCACATCTTCCTTATTTGTTATGCTATCATTGGATGCATGTTTTCCTTTTCTACTCTTCTTCTTTGATGTCATCAAATTTAGCATAACTAAGTGTAGAGGCAATCTCCAACATTTCCTGATTATGCTCCTTCCTTTTGTTCAAATCATCTACAGTAAGAGGTCAAGCTAGGTCTACATGCTTTGTTCCAATTGAGGTTTTTGCATAATCACCTATTGATCCAAGGAGCAATTTCATCAGACTCTACCATGCAACGAATTTATCTTTGTTGAGCTTGGGAACTTCTCTCTTAGACATCTTGATCTTCCTACTTCTAGTACCTTGAAACTAAATCAGCAGATGGCTCTAATACCAATTGTTATAAATTCTTTAGAATAACTAAGAGGGGTTGGGGGGGGGAATCAATTATTCAAGGTCCAAATGTCATATTCAAACTTTTTCATCAGTAAAGTGTGCCCATTTAACTATCTGTTCATCCAAGCTTGAACTTTCCTATTTATAAGTTACTATTAATCAACATGCAAGCATAACACACAAAAGATCAAGACGTAACACAATGATTTATGTAGAAACCCAATTTGGGAAAAACCAACAGTAACATGCTACTCCATTCTCACTCTCCTAAACTGATGCCCTATGAAAGGCTTTCCCTATTAAAGGCTTACAACACACTGTTAAATGTGACCTAGTTAAAGGATTTAACCACCCTATTAGAAGTGGGCCTGGTTAGAGGGCTTTAGAACATTCACTTGGAATGCCACCCTATTAAAAGATTTACAAATGGCTTTTAAACCAACCTAAGTCCATAGGATTTTCTTCTACCTTAACTGGTACAATTGCTAGAGAGTAACAATAAGGGTTTTTGACCTAATTATAGAATAAAACTCAACTTGTAGATTTTAGATCACATCTCAGCTTATATCATTGCCCGGCCTTTAGTCTTTGCAACTCTTGATAGCTTGCCCTCCTTTCAAGATTAATTTCCTTAAGTCTCCATGCTCAATGTACTAGTGCAATCATCTTTCTCTGATGACTTATTGAGGTAGAATCTCTGTGCTTTATTCCCCCTTCTCCTAGATTCCTTTTCCTTGACACCCTTCTAACTACATCACAATTTGGCACACCAGTAGCTCTTGCTTCTTGGTCTGTGACTCCTTTAATAGAAGTCTTGGAGTTCCTTTTTCTCATTTGATTCTTCCCTTCTTTAATTTTGATGTGTATGGATTAGGTAGGATTCATTGAATCTAACCCATATTTTGTTTCTTCTAGAAACATCATGAAGAATCCACTTGAATTTTCTCAAAAATAGTTTATATAAAATTATGTGCCACCAACTCATCATCCTTATCCTCCAACTAGTTCAAAAAATTCAAGGCAACAACTTTGTTGGCTCAGATTCAACAAATTTTTGTCATTTTCAAAAATGCAGCAGTTTGACACTATTGAAATCCTAATGCTCGGCACATACTATGTTACTAGACATCAATTGTGTTTTACTGATGCTCACCACTTGAAGTTCACTTGACATACACTATATTTTCTTCTTTCTTGGCTCCAACTAAACAATTTCTTGACATAAACTAGTTTGCTCGGCACCCACTGATGAACTTAGTTAAGCTTTGCAATCAACCTTGTTCTCACTTATACTTCTAGTGTTTCTAAGTGTGGCCAACCTCAATATCTTCAAGTATGTTAACAATACATCATTTGACCATTGTCATAACTTATCCTTCCACTTCATTACAAAACCATAACTCAACCTTTTCCTTAGGTACTTTTGTTACATCTTGTTGATCAAATCCTCTTCATCAATCAACTAAGTGATAGTACTTGGATCTTATAAGAAATTGTCATTCCTACAAATAGTAGATTTGACATCAATGACAAAACAATGATTGAAAACATTCTTCTAACAACAATCTCCCTTGTTGATATTCCAAAATGATCTTTTCAATCAGATTTCGAACAATCTCCCTCTTTGGCATTGATGGCAAACCAAACTGATAAACCATCAAACCAAACTCTTCAACCATGTTATCAAAGTGTTGGTTAGAATAGTAAGTCAAATACCAAAAGGAAATTTTGTTACCATCAGTTGTCTCATCTCCTTATCTTGATCTACTCGCTTCATTTATATTTCTCCCTCTTAGTTGTTGTATCCTTTCTTACATTCTCTCCCTTTGTATGCATTTCTCATCTTCTACTATTGTCCATATTTTCTAATCAGCTTCTTCATCTGTGTTCCTCAACTTTTGATTATGTTCTAATATTTCTCCCTCTTTGACAACAATTCCAAAGACATACTATTTCAACATCCTAATATGTAAGTGTAGCTTTTATAGGTTCTTTCACTTTCTCCCTCTATCACCTTGCTTGTCACTAATTTGGATCTTTATCACTTTAATTACTTCAGGAGTAATCCTAAAGTAGCTATCCTCTACATCAATGTGTAATATGTCAACAACCAACTTATTTGATGCAAGGCAGTCTTGCTTTTTCTTCAAGTAGCCTTGGCTAGGGGTACCACCCCTAACTTACCTCTAAGATACTCAAAACCATCTTTAGGTAGTGCTTTTGTGAAAATGTCAGTAATCTATTCTTTGGAGCTAACATATTCCATCTTCACTTGCTTGTAATCCACTAATTCTCTTACATAGTGATACTTGATTGAAATATGCTTGGTTTTGGCATGCATTACAGGGTTCTTTGATATGTTGATAGCACTTGTATTATCATATGTACATTCACCTCTTCCTATCATATTTCCATTAGTGTCATAGATTTTGGCAATTTTATTTCCAAATTCTACTTTGCAACCTTCATTGCCTAACTGTGACACACTCAATAAATTGTAGTTCAGTACCTCAACATACTATGCATTATCACATGAAATTTTCTCTTTAAGTTTAATAAAGCCTTTTCCTTTGATTTGAAATCAAGCATTATTACCAAATCTAACACTATTTCTGGATCATATTGAGTAAAGGTAATAAACTTACTTTTGTCTCATGTCATGTGATGTGAGCATCCACTATCTATGATCCACTTGTCATTCTTGTTCATACTGGTTACCAATGTTGTTGCTTCATCTTCATCTAATTTATCCTTGATAGCCACATAGACTACTTCATCATCATTCTCATTAGAATCTTCTTCAACAATGTAGCATCTTTTGCCTTTGTCCTTGTAATCTCTGCTATCATCTTCTCTCTTGTTCTTGTACTTGTTTCCTTCTTTGTAGTTCTTCTTCTATGTGCACCTTGTAGCAATATGTCCTACTTCATTGTAGTAAAAACAAATGATATGTAGCTTACCTTTGAATTTATCTTTGCCTCTACAGAATCTTCTAGCCAATAGTGCTTCCAACTATTCCACATCTTCCTCATATGTGTTGCTATCATTGGATGGATGGTTTCCTTTTCTACACTTCTTCTTTGATGTCATCAAATTTAGCATAGTTGAGTATAGAGGCAATCTCCAACATTGTCTGATTGTGCTCCTTTCTTTTGTTCAAATCATCTGTAGTAAGAGGTCTAGCTTGGTCTATGTGCTCTATTCCAATTGAGGTTTTTGCATAATCACATATTGATCCAAGGTGCAATTTCATTAGACTCTTCCATGCAACGAAGTTATCTTTGTTGAGCTTGGGAACTTCTCTCTTGGACATCTTGATCTTCCTACTTCTAGTACCTTGAAACTAAATCAATAGATGTCTTTGATACCAATTGTTAGAAATTCTTTAGAATAACTAAGAGGGGAGGGGGGGTGAATTAGTTATTCAGGGTCCAAATGTCCTATTCAAACTTTCTCATTAGTAAAGTGTGCCCATTTAACTATCTATTCATCCAAGCTTAAACTTTCCTATTCAACAAGTTACTATAAATCAACAAGCAAGCATAACACATAAAAGATCAATACATAACACAGTGATTTACATGGAAACCCAATTTGGGAAAAACCAACAGTAACATGCTACTCCATTCTCACTCTTTTGAAGTGATGCCTTGTGAAAGGCCTGCCCTATTAAAAGCTTACAACACACTATTAAATGTGACCTAGTTAAAGGATTTAACCACCCTATTAGAAGTGGGCCTAGTTAGAGGGCTTTAGAACATTCACTTGGAATGCCACCCTATTAAAGGATTTACAAGTGGTTGTTAAACCAACCTAAGTCCATATGATTTTCTTCTACCTTAATTGATACAGTTGCTAAAGAGTAACAATAAGGGTTTTTGACCTGATTATTAAATACAACTCAACTTGCAGATTTCATATCACTTCTGAGCTCATATCATTGCCCGGCCTTTAGTCTTTGCAACTCTTGATAGCTTGCCCTCCTTTTACACTTAGTCTCCTTGAGTCTCCATGCTCAGTGTACCAGTACAATGATCTTTCTCCCTTCTCCTAGATGCCTTTTCCTTGACACCCTTCTAACCACATCACAATTTGGCACACCAATAGCTCTTGCTTCTTGGTCTGTGATTCCTTTAATAAAAGTCTTAGAGTTCCTTTTTTCTGCTTGATTCTTCCCTCCTTTAACTTTAATTCATATGAATTAGGTAGGATTCATTGAATCTAAGCCATTTTTTTTTTCCAGAAACATCATGAAGAATCCACTTGAATTTTCTCAAAAATGGTTTTCATGAAATTCTATGCCACCAACTCATCATCCTTATTCTCCAACTAGTCCACAAAATTCAAGGTAACAACTTTGTTGGCTTAGATTCAATGAATCTTTGTCATTTCCAATAATGTAATAGCTTGGCACTATTGAAACCTTGATGCTCGACACATACTATGTTACTTAGCATCAACTATGTTTTACTGATGCTCGACATCTGGAGTTCACTCGGTACACACTAGATTTTCCTTTTTCTCAATTCCAACTAAAAATTTGCTCAGCATGAACTAGCTTGCTCGACACCCACTAATGAACTTAGTTAAGCTTTGCAATCAACCTTGTTCTAACTTATGCTTCTAATGTTTATAAGTGTGGCCAACCTCTATATCTTCAAGTATGTTATCAATACATCTTTTGACCATTGTCTTAACTGATCCTTGTACTTCATTACAAAACCATAACTAAACCTTTTCCTTAGTTACTTTTGTTAGATCTTGTTGATCAAATCCTCTTCATTAATCAACTAAGTGATAATACTTGGATCTTATAAGCAATTGTCATTCCTACAAATAGCATGTTTGACATCAATGACAAAACAATGATTGAAAACATTCTTTTAACAACAATCTCCCTCTTCAATCAGATTTCCAACATATTATAACCCCATTCTAGAATTCTTGACTAGTGATCTACAACATCTATCTATGCAAGCATTTAGCAATCGGGTTTTGCCTTGTTTCAAAGCCATTCAAGTGTTCATCACTGGATCTAAAGTTTGGATACCTAAAATTCATACCAAAAAATCTGCACTAACTACATCAATACATATGAGATGAAAATAAAACTCATTATGGCAGGTTGATATGTGAAAGATGAACCTCCACATATGAGATTAGAAAAATCTAAGGACATAATATCAACTTACTATTATTAGCAAGCCCCCAAAGATAACAACTCTATATACTAATAACCCTTATTTAAAACACAAAAATTGGAAAACTAGAAATAGAAATATTTCTAGGTGATACAAGATTTCCTTTACACCCAAGATGCTCTTGCATTAGACACCTGAAGGAATTTGAGAAGTGACCATGTCACATATTAGGTTGTTAGAGGAAAACCATGATGATTAGCCTCCTACTATGCTAGTCATGATGAATCCTCCACTGTCCTTCATTTCCATTTGACCAAATACTCTTCATATAATATGTTCCTTATGCTTTTTGATACATGACTATCTCATATCTCCTCAAACTCTTTTTTAGCTGAAGTAGAGGCTGAAACACTCCACTGTGCTTTTGCAACTTCATCTCCATCACCTCCCTAGTAATATTTTGTCAAATCTAAAATGTTAAACATTAGTTAAATAAAGAGATCAAATGTAGCATCTTTTTATATGACTAACAAGTTTCATGCATCTTTGCTGACTTTCTCTTGTAGGAAATAATTTTTATTTGAATTCTTTCAATTGTTCCTCAATTCATTCCCCCATCACCATTGAATGTGATATTGAGTGCACTCTTACCCTCTAAATGGCTATGAAATCATGGGCTTCTTGCTCTATTATCACCTCGTTGACCAAGCAAGTCCAACTCACTGTTCTATGTGCTTCTCCTTCTTCTTTGTGTCCTTTTTCTTACATGATCTGTACTTAGCATACTTTGTCTAAGTGGAGCACCTTTTTCATTACCTCTACTTGGACCACACTCCTCTTCACTGATCACCCCTATTAATTAGAGTCGCATGTCAATGTTCTTGTCTAGTTGCTTCTCTCAACCAAACTTAGTTCCTTTATATGTGTTGACATCAATGAAAACATCTTTGATGACTAATTCTTCTAGTCTATCTATTGGTCACTCTTCAAGACACTTAGGCCAACAAAATATAGATGGCTATACCTTTACCACACCTGAAACTCTAGTTTCCTCTTAGAGATGTCTCTTATCTTATCTTCTCCTTCTTTTAAAATTTTTAAGTCATGTAGAGGTCCATCCACTATTGAATGAATAAAAATAAGAGTGTAGGCCTACTTGGCACCATATTAAGAGTCATTTTTTTCATATAATTAGGTTTATTTTAATAGTTTTTATATACTCTTTGTATGGAAAAATCCCTAGCTCTGAAAATCACATGATAGAGAGGGTTCCCTATAAATAGTGTAATGTAACATGTATTCAAGACAAATATTTTAGGAAATGAAGTATTCTATTGGTGCTCACATTCTATGTGTAGTGGTTCTTGCTGGAATGTGCAATTTCTTTGTGAATTTATGATTAATGAATAACAAAGGAGCTACTAGTCTTATTGGTTTGAATGTTTCTGTGATCTTGGTTTTTTAGAGTTTTCCACAATTAGCCACATAATACATCTATAGTGAGGAATTGGAGAAGGGGAATTTTAAATGTATGTTTATAGCAATTTTTCTCATGTGCACAAACTTTTGGGGCTAAAAAATTTAATGAATTGTGAAAAAATATATAATCTTATATCCATCGATGATTGCATCAGTAAGATTATAGTTGCACATCTCCAAATTTAATTGGTTTTCTACCATCCACTTAAAAAATTTAATTCATAAATGTATTGCCACTATGGCTTGTGTCCATTTAGATTTACATTTTAGAAAATTTGTTTATTCTCTTGTTACCCTATCTCTTTGCAATTTTCTTTTACAAAAATTTGGTTAAGTTAGAAATTCATTTTAGTTACACATTAAAATTGCATGCATCGAAAATTCAAAAAATATGGTTCTCTACTATTCATTTTCCAAGTTTCATAGAATTACATATTGGACTTCACATAATCAACAAAGATTTCCTCTTTTATTGAAAACATTTATCTTCAATTAAATTACCTAGTCACTTGAAAGATGACCTCTAGAACCTTCGAATTGGTATTTTATTGACTTTCCAAGGGAGAGATCCTCACAAATTTATGTTTTTTTATTCATGAACTTACAATCCTCAACATGTCTAAATACATACTTGAGGCTTTTTTTGTGTGTGTCATTTTAATTTTAGTATTTTAAGTATATAGATTTGTCTCTATGTAGTCTATACAACTTTATGATGATAAAAAGAAAGCATATTAGATAATCTTTTTACAAGGGTAAAAGTGTTTTCCTAAAACTTTTCTCCATTTATATTGGATTGGTCAAGATCCTTTTCTCTTGAATGTAATAATTAGTTTCTAAATGATATTCTTATGATTTAGTAGTTTACTTACAACATGAACCTTTTCTAATTGTGGGTCCTTGTTATATTATATTATGAAGATATCATTCCTACTTTTTATTCTCCATATTTGAGTTGTTATAACTAATTATAATTTATGTCACTTGAGGATAGAAATGCACATTAGGTTGTAATATTTGGAAATCAAGTAAAGATGGTTATACTCTTTTGATTGGTCCTAGAATTGATATAGATGAGACCAAGGTATATGAGAATAATGGTTAAAATTATAATATTTTGAGTGGATAAGTCTAATTCTTGTGTGTTGCCCTAAAATTTCTTTCATACATCTCATTTTCTTAGTGTGTATCCCTTAACAAGTTCTGAATATTGGTTGTGCATTGAAGTAGCCCATTCTTTTCAGTCTTTCCCTTTTGGTCAAACTTTTAGATTACTCAAGGCATCTTTGAGAGATGTCTAATTTTTTTACAACTCTCATTCATTTGATTGCAATTAGTTATAAAGGTTGTCATTTTCCTCATGAAACTTTGATATCAAGTTTTCCAATTGGGCTTGAATTTCTACAATTTTTTATTTTCTCAACTATAGGGTCACAAAGGATTTCAAGATTTATCTTCCTAAGGTGAAGAAATTTCATCTTATAATCTACCTATCTTGAGACTTGAATTTATCAATTGTGGCTTTTACATCATGCAATGCTTTTTCTTTCTACTCCAACTTATGACTAAGCTTAAAGTAGTCATAAGTCAACAATAATGGCATTCCTCCATCAATTTCTCTCTGTCTATTTTGGGCCAATTTGAGAGAAATCTTGATAGAAAAATTGGATAACATGAATTACAAGTATGATTATAGAATTCTAATTGATAATGTTTTCTCCATTTCAAGAGATTTGTGAATTCTAAAAAAAGCTCTAACATATGAGAGTAGTGTACTTATTTCTCATCGTTAGATATTAGGATTATTTTAATTTTGGAGGAAATTTTATATTTCCAACATATTATGCAAAATTAATTGCCATAATTTTATGGAATTTACTTCATTCCGAGATTATAATCAAAACCAGAAAAGCCTCCTTGTCAACAATCACATTTATCTTCAACTAAGCAGATTTTGGTATGTCACAAGAAAAATACTAAACCTTGAAATTGATCCCCAAAAGATTAGTTTTTCAAGAGAGGAATTGTGCAATGGATTCCTATAATTGACCTCATGCATAACAACTACCCAACACATACATATATGTATGTACAAATACATATATGTATACATAAACACACATATACATATGTATACATATACATATATATATACATGTGTATAGTGTGTGTGTGTGTGTGTATGCATGCGTGCACATACTAGATAGAGCTAGACAAACTAGCCCCAAATAGAATGTCTTTTTTGTATAAATAGAAAAGCTAACAATTGCATACTATTATGATTATTATTTTAGAACTTAAATTAGAATTTGGAGGATCTCTAACCCCATGCAATACTTATACTAGGGCATCTTCAATATTTCTCTCAGCTAAGAGGAAGCCCTTTCAGTAAATTTAGGAAAGTGATAATAAATAAGATGAAGTCATAATACAAATATATGTCATAAGCCCAAGTTGGAAAGGAAGTAATTGACTATGATAAAAAATGATTCTTCAAGGTAGACAACCATATTAAGATTCATCAAATAAGACTAGCAAGGTTGAGATGAAGAGTCTAGGCTGACAATAAATGAAAAATGAGGTACACCTGCAAAATAAATTGAATAGTTAATAAACTCAAACAAATATTATAGACCGAGTCATCTCATGGTGATCAAGGGGTACTAGTCTTTTTATCAAGTCGAGTGGTGGGTGATTGGGCACATAGTGTTCATTTAAAACCCTAGCTAGGGTAGGTTTAGTGGCATGTTTTGATCACTAGAGGTTAGGGTTTCTAGCAGTTGGATAGATGGGTTAATGAGAAGGACTCTATAACCTATTTGGTTGCTTGGTCAACAATCTAACATCAAGATGATCAATGATAGTATAGTGGTGTCCCATGCCTAATCCTAGGTAGGGAGAACCTTTTGTAATTAAGATTATGTGGGGATACTTAAGGTTCTAAGATTGATAGGTTATGTCCCTGACAATGCTTCTTCTCTCCATGAGATGTCAAGACTTGCACTAGACAAAGATATGATTTAGATTCAAGTTATCTTCCTTTTAATTGGTACTTTATTTTTTTGTATTTATTGATTTAGTTGTATATATGTTAGTTGGTTAATATTGTTAAATAAATTATTTTCTTTCCATGGACTAGTATTCAAATTTTTTTACAGTCATCCCCTTCATTTATATGTCTAGAGTAGGTATCATAATTTTTTTCATGTAAATACGAAGGATATTGTTAATTTTTTAATAATTAATTGTTTATTTGGAAGTGAGAAAATTAGCATGGTACACCCACCAAGATTTTGTTTAACCCTATGTAGTAGAATAAAAGGTTGGTTGGTAGTATTTGATAATATGAATCAAAATTTCAAGCCTATTGAGGACTTTGTGGGCTTCCTAGCAAAGGGCTAGACTATGGAGGATGAGAGATATGAAAAAGATCTTATTAAATAACTTAATTATTTATGAAACACATGAGAGGGTGTTTTGAAATAAATCTATTCATTTGGGGGGCAAGGGGTGATAAATCATTGCTAGGTTTTTGTGCAATTATAAAAATCCCTTAATGATTTAATTCATATATTGAAAATAATTAAGAGATAATAACTAGCAATCTAAGGTCGACCATTGTAAATAGAGGATACTTCTCTAGTAGATCTTTGTTGTTCTCTTAGATACTTAGAAAAGTTCTAGGTACTTCGTGAAGAAAATATTTTGGACCATGTTTTATGTTTAGTGAATATAGTCAACATCTTGGACCATGTTTTATTTTTATTGGATACAAGCAATACTTTACTCTATAATATGTTACATTGCAAAATGCCTCACAAATTTTATAGCTTAGATGGTATCCCTTGCTAGTTATAAGCATGATTTTCTACAATTGGTAACAAGAAGTAGTTGTTACAAATGATAGTAGGTCCTTGAGTTATAGCCATACTTTTCTAAATATATTCTAGCATCATAACAAGGCCATTTTTGTAACAAATAAAAAGTCATCGCTCAATACTTAATTATCATTCTTTATATTTTAAAATCATATTTTTTAAAATTTGAAGCTAACAAAATTTTGATGGAAATTGTATATTTATGAGAAAGACTTCCAATGGGGATGTTATACTCCCAAAAACATCCCCATTGGAAGTGTCTATTGCAAATATACCTTTGCAGTCAAAATTATGATAGTTTCTTAGCACTTGCGATGGCCGATTCCAACAATGTTGTTATACTCTTGATGAAAACGCTGTCACAAATCAATTGGCAATGGTGACATGATTTTTTGATGATATTTTCTGACATTTACATGTCAAAAATGTCTTTTGATTGGCTCATAATTTTCAATTGTTTTTTCCATCAAAATTGTGATAGATGCCCTTTCCATAGTATTTTTTGATGGAATAACTTCAACATTGGCTTCTGTTAGAAGTCTGATAGATGGTTGTTAGAAATTTGATAGTTTTCCATCAAGAAATATCCCCCAAGTGTACTAGTGATAGGTTGTGTTCATGTATGATTTTGTTAAGCACAATGTTCAAGAATTCCTTATGTTGTATCTACTTAAATAATTTTCTTGTCACAAGGGACAATTTATTGAAATAGGACAAATGATTATTTACAAATTTATCATAGATTTTGAAGCATTTTTATTTTTATTTTTAGATTTTTATGGTTTTTAAAAATATTTGGATTTTTGTGTAGTTTCTTTAGGACACTTTACTATTTTTAGGATTTTTTAAGGTTTTTCAACATCATATATAATTTCTTACTCTAGGTGCTCCCAATAAATACTAGCATCCCAAATCTAAATTGTGGCCCTCTAAAATTGAAGAAAACATATCTCCAAATGATACATAATAACACTCCAATGACTCTAACACTATGTATGAATTAACCTATGGAAAAGAATGAAATGGCAAGATCTAGAATCTCAATTGATAGAAAAAGAGACATTGGAAAAATGATATGATCAATTGATTTATTCAATATTTGATCAAATAATAATGGATACAAAATCAATGAATACAAATTAGATGTGCATGAATATATAGAGAATGCATCATAATTGGGAGATGTGTATGAGATGACCTATCAACTAGACAAGTTGTAATCACATGTCCACTAAAGGTCATTGATCATCTATTATGCATAAAAGTATATGCAATATGTGAAGAAATGAGAGGTTGACAATGTGGTAGAATAAATAGGTGGGTCTCACACATAAACAAGTATATTATTACAACTAAATCCACCTTAAGTGGATTTCTCCAATAGCATGTGATAGAATGAAATGTAAATTTTTATGTGTCTACATGATAAATAATATAAAAGTGCATTATCCTAAGTAAACTTAAGTAATGTGTAATTAGAAATATTTAACTACACTAAAAATAAAATATAAGTCCTACCTTAAATGTGTTGAAAACAATTGTTCAATTCTATATTGTCTTTCATGGTACACAAAATGTAAAGTCTTTGCCAATCAGTGTTTGTTGAGCTCACTCAAGTGATGGTCACAATTTATAGTGCCTTCCAAGAATTCTAGAGTAAACCAAGTTTAGAGATAGTATGTGTCGACCTTCACTTGGGCACCAAAGAAAGTTTGTAGGAAGAAAATGTCTACTAAGTTTACATGGGCACCAAAGAGAAGTTGGCATGTAACTAGTGTTAACTGAGCTCACTTGGTTAAGCCTAAAGAAACCTAACATGGACATGTGCAAGAATTGTGAAAATAGTAAGATGGGCAAGAGAAGTTTTAAAGGCAAAAACTATCATTCTGAAGAAGTGTTCGAGCTAGTCAATGTAGACCTTTGTAGACCTATTGGCATAGGAAGCTACATAGGAGATAAGTACTTTATTTTATTCGTTGATGATTATTTAAGGATAATGACAATTATGTATTTGAAGGATAAATCAAAAGCTTTTCTAAAGTTCAAATGGTATCTAGCTAGAGTGTAGAAAGAAACAAGAAAGAAACTATAATTTTTGAGATCAGATAGAGGAGGAGAATTCATTTCTAATGAATTCAAAGAAAATGATATGATGACAATCAAAAGAATAATGAGGTATCTAAAGAGTACTAAAGATTATGGTTTGTGGTACAAGAAACAAGGGAAATTTGATTTGAAAGCATTCACTGATGCTGATTGGGCAGGAAGCATTGATGATAGGAAGAGCACTAGTGGTGGAGCATTCTTTCCTAGCAAGAGGTTAGTATCTTGGACAAGTAAGAAGCAAAATCATATCTCTCAGTCAGCAATAGAAGTAAAATATGTTGTTGCAGTAATCAATTGTTCAAATATTGTTAGGTTCAAACAACTGTTGACATGTATGAAGGGAGAGATCAAGGATCTAGTTGTTATTTTTTGTGATAAGACAAATGCAATTAAAATTTTCTAGAATCCTATGATGCATATGAAAACCAAGCACATTGCAATTAAGTATCATTTCTTAAGAGAATTGGTGCAAGATAATGAAGTAAGATAGGAATATGTGAGTACAAAAGAATAGATTGCATAAATATTCACCAAGCCATTACCTAAGGATGCATTTTTGTATCTAAGAGGTAAGCTAGGGGTCATTCCCCTAATGTATCAACCAAACATGTTGAAAATTATTCAAGTTGATGTAGCATTGTAAAGGGCAGATTGCATATTAATTAGTACATCAGTTACATGGAAGTTCATTGAATCATATCTTTGGCATGAGATGTAAAAGAGGGAGAGTTTTGTCATACATCAAAGAAATTTTATGTCTGATAGAGAGATTTTTTTTGTCATAAATCAAACATTTATATATATATATCAGAAATGTTTGTGAGGCCTCACCCTGACCCATCATAGCATAGATGTTTTTTACTTGTATTTTGATATTTGAGACTTTGATATTTTGTCACTTATTTGAGACTTAGATGGATAATGGCTTGTCTTATCTATTGATTTTGACACTACATTAGTATATTGGATCTATGATATGTACAAAGAAATAGATATTATGAATGGAATGATCGAACAAATCTGAATGCAACTTTATGACATGATAGAGTTAGATTACGATATGCAAATAAATGTTAATTTGATTATGATGATTTATGATGTGCAGATGAATGTTAATTTGATTATGATGATTTATGATGTGCAGATGAATGTTAATTTGATTAGGATGATTTATGATATGTAGATAAATGTTAATTTGATTAGGATGAATTGTGATATGCAGATTTTGATATCTTAATATTTTGAATGAATTATTTGAAATGATTAGGAAAGGAAATTTAATTGAAATACGATGATATGGATTATGTAACATTTGGAATTATATGCATTTAGGGACATGTCATGGTGATGTGGAATGTGCTTTTATGTGTCACTTGATACTTGTGGATTTTGTGTGCAATGACATGTCATCTAGGATTTTGGTTATGGTGGCGTTTTACCCTAAAACTAATTACCTTGTTATTGAGTAAGTAAACCCACTTAACAATGGGTAGGATGGGTCACAATCAAAGGAAATTCGAATTTGGAATTGGATAGGGTTTTGAGGGGTCATTAATTGGTCCCAAAGTGTCTTTTATGTGAAAATAAGTTACCCATTTGATAGTATAACATGTTAGGGACCTAATTTTGACCAAGTTAGTGCCTAGATAGCCTAGGGGGGGCCTTTACCCATGCATTCTACCATCAATTCGAAATTGGAGTTGTCACATGTGTTTTCTCCCATGTTTCCATTAAGTCAAATATAGAAAATTTAGAGGGAGACAAGTTTGTTAGAGGAAGTGGCTTAGTGTCTTTGCTAAAATAGTTAGTGAGAAGGCCTTATTAGAGTTTCTTGGAAAAATTAGTGGGGTGTTCATCCACTCCCTATGCTCTACAAAAACTATCATTGCCTTTAGCTTGGACCAAGGTTGGTGTTTCAAACCATGTTTATTTTCCTTCCTTTTAGTATTGCATAATTAATCTGCAAGCATGGAGTATGTGTCATGGAATCATGCATTGTGCAGTGAATCTTTGTATTGTGTTGTGACAATGTGAATGTGTATTATGTTCATGTAAATTTCTTGGTTTTCTTTCTTGATTTTCTTATTTTGATTTGAATAATGAATGTTATCATGGGTGTGAAGGCTACACTCACCCTTGGGAGGAAGAGAAGCCTTAGGTGAAGGGATTAGTTGGGCTCAACAATGTAGTAGTGAGCCTCTTCTCTTGGAGGGAAGGGAGAATATTTCATGGTGTATGGGCTCCATTAAAGCTATTGTCTTGATATTATGATTGGGGGTGATAAGTGGAAATATGAATTTGGGGGTGATAAGTGGAAGATTGTGATGAAAAGCATGTATGATGCAAGCCTTGTAGAGGTATGGTGAATTCAATGAGTGTGAGTTTTATTGACATGGAAAATCTCCTCTTAAGGAGCTCACTTTCACCCAATGTTCTTATCATTACATTGGTGAATCAATGTGTAAACCTCAAAAGGGAGTATTATGTGTTGTCCCTTATGTTTCTCATGCATTATCATATGTTGTATGTGCGTATCCCATCTGGGATTTTGTTTCCCCTACTCAGTGGGTGGCTTCATAGAAGCCTAGGATGGGAGGTGAGCCTCCATGGTTCCTAGTTTGTGTGTTTGTACTGTATATATTTTGTGAAGATGGATTGCTTGAAGATATTAGGGTTTCACCCTTGACAATGTTGAAAAATCTAGTGTGCAGAGAGACCAATCTTCCTATGTTAACACAAAATGTGTGGTGATGTTAAGTCTCCATTTTGTCTTTAATGTGATGTAAAATGAAATTTTCATATTATTGTGTATTGTTGAAATGGTGTAAGGATAGATTGAGAGATTTTATATGGTTACTTGTAAGGGAATATTCATTATAAGTTTTTCCATTATGTGGTTTGGTGTAATTGGGAGAGTTATGTAAATGAGACACTTCTTCTTATAAATCAATTGGTGGAGATATTTCATAATCGTTATGTTTCTTTTGATATAGCTGATTTAAATCAAAACATAGATGATTGCATTGTAAGTTTACATGTCAAATTTTGATGGTTCATTTTATGTGTTACAAAATTCAAAATTATTGTTGCATGTAGATTTGTAGAATATGACTCATAAAGTTTAAAATTCAATAAGTAAAAAGATTTCCATAGAACCCACAAGAAGATGCATTAATTAGTATGTTAAGATTGATGTTAAACTTAATACCTACAACAGTCTCATGTCACAAAACATTTTAGAAAGGAGAAGGAATGGGTAGAAATCATAGTATAAGAATTCATAAATGAATAGGCATGTATGTGCATAAATTACTCTCTAGATTTTGTATGGGAGAGACAAATAAGTCTCCTCCCGATTATAGTCTAATATTTTAATCCAAGGAATATCCCTTGGATTCTCTAAAAAAGGTTTCATGATGGTCAACTCCCTAACCAAGAAGAAAAATAATAATAATAAACTTAAGCTAATACCAATATACCATAGACCCATATAAATCACATGACCCTTGGTTAAAGGACATAGTGCAACACTTTCATTGAAATAATCCTACCATAATATTTTAGGATCATTGGTACATTGAATGTGTGAAGGTCATTTACCTAGGGAAATTATCAGACATCTACACCAGAATCAACTATGGAATCCATATAACAGGATTCATGTAGAATGTGTGTTACATATGTACATATGTCTTAATTTGAGGATGGGATGTGAATTCTAATATGATAGCATTGCCAAGCTATTATGTCATACCTAGTCCTTTAGTTGATGGTCGGCCTCTTGTGAAAACTTGACGTATGTGATTTCAAATGAAACAAATTCCCTTACACCATCTAACCTTGCCACCTCCAAACTCAATAATCTATAATTTTTGGTTATTCGAAAACCTCATAGTTCAATAAAACATTCAAAAAAGTAAAGATCTATACATATTACTTCTATTTCACCCAAAAAAAAAATTGTTGGTTGTGTTTTTCCTTGTTAAATTTAGGGCATGACAATGTTAAAGAGGGATAATGAACTTGAGTTGATATCAAAGGAGAGTTTGATATTGTCGTCACAATAATCAAAGATTGATGTCAGAGGGAGTTCACACTAATAGAGGGATTTCTCATTGATGAGAATCAAAATGAAACTAAGGATATTATCTTTACTTTTATTTTTCTCTAAAATTTAATTGTATTATGACATGTTTTGTTTCCATCAATGCCAAAGAGGGAGATTGTTGAGAACAATTGTTCAATTGTATATTATATTTGATGTTACACAAAACGTCAAGTCTTTGCTAGTCAGTATCTACCAATCTCACTCAGGTGATGAAGGTAGTTTCCAATATCTATTGAGCATTCCAGAGTAAGCCAATTTTAGAGATAGTATGTGTTGAGCTTCACATGGGCACCAAAGAAATTTTGTAGGAAGACAGTGTCTACTAAGTTCACTCAGGCACCTGAGAGAAGTTAGCATGGAACAAGTGTTAACCAAGCTCATTCAGTTACCAAAGGAATCCAATTCAGGGTGCAAGGTTAACCAAGTTTACATAGTTAACAAAGGAAGTCTAAAGAAAGTCATTTTTGAGTTAGTGTTGACTAAGCTGGGTCAGTTAACAAAGGATTTTATTGAATCAACATATTTAATTTGATGAATTTATTTGTTAAGTCTAGCTAGCTCAAGGGATAAATTTTGAATATCTGTAATTGTATTCAAGCTAACTTGACTAGGCAAAATATATAAGTATAAGCTCAAGTTGTGGAATTGAAAGAGAAAATCATGGGATTGAAAAGATAAACCAAGGAAAAGAATTGGAAGGATAGCAGAGTATCTTGAGTTGACCAAGCTGAAAAGTTTTATCTGATCAAGGAGGATCAAGTATTCAAACTAGAATAGAGATATGAAATCAGCAATACAATTGGATCAGCAATTAGGTCATATCATTATTACTCTTTAATAATTGTAATAGTGTATGAAATATCTTAACAAGGTTAGCTTGACAACTATTTGCCAAATCCTCTAGCAAGGTGGCATTTCTAGATTGAAGTCTTTAACGAACTCTAACAAGGCCACTCCTTATAGGGTGATTAAATCCTTTAACATGGTCACACCTAATAGCATATTTTTTAACCTTTAACAGGGTTGGCTCCTAATAGGGCTCACTTTAGAAGAGTGAAAAATAGTAACTAATTGTAATTGGTGGTTTTTCCCAAATTGGGTTTCCTCATTAAATCTTGGTGTCATATGTGTTCATGTTATTTTCTTTCTATTGCTACAACTAAGTTAGCCGTGGTTAATAAAACTAAACATCTTAAGAAGCATTTATTTTAGTAATTGTTGAGTAACAGAGATTCTTAGTATTTGTTGAGTGATTCAGTGCTAATCGAGTTACAATAGTATTTTTAGTTTCAATAGAAAATGGTTTTGATTTGTATTGACATCTAAGGGATCTAGGATTTATGTTTGTGCTAACAGATTCACCCTTCCCCTCTCAGTTACTCCTCTTATATTTCCAACAAAATACACCATCAAAATAACTTTACTAAATCATTAATTGGCTTATATTTTTTCAATACTTATGGGATTAAAATTAATAATTTAATATGTTTGAAAACCCTCACACACATCATATGCATGATTTAAATAGTTATCTTTTTTATATTAGGTAGCATAATATATGATTTGTGTTTTTAGATCCACCTCTTGTTTGTATATACTTTCCTAGCTAGTTTCTAGTTTTCAATATGTAGAAGTTTTGAGATAGTTAAAATTCTCAATTTGAGGACAATTTTTATACTATGTTACCATTATTTAGACAATAAATTTTTATCTAAGTGTTTAAAATGATATTAACTCTTTTAAAATATAATAAGATAACTAAATAGTTTATGAAATAGCTTGTCAATTATTTCTCAATATCTACAACATTTATAACCCTCCTTAGAAAACTGAAATTAATGCCTAAGTCTATTGCACATAAAAATTTAAATGAACTAAAAAATTATTTATCTATTATAGTGTTTTTTAATTTCCTCCTTTGAATTGGATATAGGAGTTGATAATTGATGTCTCAATAATTTTGTTTGGCTAATGTCCAAGACATGAAATCAACTTATTGAAGACACAAATGGGTAATTACAACTTAAATTTTGTAAAGTTTTGTGTGTGTGTGTGTGTGTGTGTGTGTGTGTGTGTGAGAGAGAGAGAGAGAGAGTTAAATTGCTCAAAAAATATTTATATAATCAATACAAGAGAAGTGTATTGATTTTCCACAATCATACATTACAAATTTTCACTCTTGGAGTCAATGTTGTATCACTAACATATTATGCAAAATTAGCTATCATAATTTTATGAAACATTGTTTTCGAGTAATGCTAATTATAAATTATGCTTGTATTGTAAAATTTAGACCAAAATGGGCACTTCTAATCTTGGAATATTAAACAAAATAAAAGTCAAAGAATATAAATGATTGGCAACATTGATCATAGAATAACTTGGTACAAATACTTTGTCATGCCCAAAATTTAGGGAAAAAACACACCAAAAATATTTTTTCTTAAAGTTATTTAACTTACTAAGATAATACATGTTATAATGATAAGGATTGAGAAACAAGACATAGGATTAAAGTTATTTTTGAATACATGTCATTAAGATGTAGAGTAGACGTGTCCACATACTGCACAGGTTTGAACTTCGAAAATCCTAACACTACGGGAACACTTAGTTTTGATTAAATGAGTCAATCGATAAAACATCAATTTCAAATTTCAAGGCTATGACCTCGACATCAATCTACATTTAGGGTTTCCAAGTTTATAAGTCGACTATGATGCTATCCCCTTTTTTAACACTAAACTAGATCAGTCCTTAGGAGAATCTAATTCTGCAATTTCTACAAGTTTATCTAATACCTTAATACTTGCTACCAATTATTAAAATAACTATTAAACTAATTAAAATCATTAATTAATTATTATTAAATCATTTGCAACATTCATTCCATCTTCAAACATAATCCAATTTACCAACTCAAGATGTCTAGTTAATTTCATCTTGCAACCCCTTTTAAACATTACATGCACATTAACATGTCTTGATAACACCTTAAAATTGAAATATTAATAACAATAAAATCATATCTAATTAATTATTTAATAAAATAATATAATGCTTAGGTTCATTCATTATTTTAAATCTAATTATACACATATTCATACATCAAAGGACATGGGTTACCTCCTGTTACTATCATGGTTTAAACTCCAATACTAATTCTATAGACTAATGTTCATAATACTTTTGACCAACTTTATTAAATTTAATATCTTCAATCATAAAAATTAAAGTCAAATTTCAAATGCCTATTGAATTAAAACTAACACTTATATTTAAATATGAAACTTATAGAGCATAACTTATAATCAAACACTTACTTTATATACATACATAATAGTAATAAATCTACCTTTGTTTGAAAGAATATCTTACATGTTAATTAATTCCTACTTTAACTTTATTACTCATCTTTTTAAACACTTAACATCTAGCTTATTCTAACACTAAACTTGAACAACTCACTTCCACCTATTAACTAAAACTAATTATAATTTAAGACTAATACTAACATTAAAACTTAAAAAAATATCCTAACCCTTAACTAACCTTTACTAACACCTCACAACCACTAACTTTTAACTAATATAAAACAATTCCTAACTTGACTTATTATTCTAACCCCCTACCTTCTAACTAACCCCACTAACCTTCTAACACTTTAACATTTTTCCTAACCCCAAGGACATGTGCACTTCCCCATGCCTCCACACTCTTTCCAAGGGTTGAAAAATGTAGAACCATGATCTCCTAAGAGTTTTGAGTGCCCAAGTGGAGGTAAAGAGAGTTTCAAAAAGGTGATTTTCATTGTTCTTTAATACATGCTAGACTTCAATAATTCCCATTTCTCCTAGCTTGGCCCACTTGTCATGACAAGTTTGACATAGGGCCATGTGAGAGGTACTTGTGGAGACCTTGGAGGCTTTGTCAACTTGTAGCATGGGAGGGAAGAGAATGAGGAGTTAAGATTTAAATTTTTCTAGGTGTGGGTAAAGGTAAGAGTCATAGGATATTTTAGATATTTTTCTTTTATTGTATTTATTTCTTTTAATATTGATTAAATTTAAATAAAGGTTTTACAAAAGGGATTTTATTGAGAATATGCTCTATTGTAAAAAAAGAGACTAAACTTTTCCTCATACAAAAGGTAGAGAGCCTTTTGGGTCTAAGAATGAACAATTTTCTCAAGACCCCTTTTTTTCAATGTCTCTTTGTTTTTCTAAGTGATGGATTTTCAAATTTATTTATATAGCCGAGGGGATATGTTTTTATTAAAAAATTAATTAAAAAATAGAGTTTAAATGTCTTTTTAATACAATAACGTAGGATTATTTCCCCTTCCAAATCAAATATGAAAATATGAGAGGAGATTTAATTAATGTAGTTTTAAATTTACATGATGCAATTCGAATTCAAATTGCATAACTTATATCTATCATCATTTTATCTAATCAATACTAATCAAATGAATACAATTTGAACCATAAGAATGCCACAAAAAGGGTAATACATCATTGAATCCATTTTCTGATAAACACATGCATATAAATTGAATTGCAAGAAATATCATATGAAAGAATCATACTCCATTTTTATATTTATTTTCAATCATCTGATTCAAGGACTCCCTCTGGAAAGAACCAAGGAAGAAAACCTGAGATCGTAGTCATATCCACAATAAGTTTAACAATCACATTTTTACAATGGAATCATTATCTTGAGGAGAAATCTCCCAACATATTTGAATTCAAATAACAACTCTAAAATTTCTTGCTTGGCTCCACAATAGAAGAACCATTACGAGGTCTGTAACACATCAAGGTGATTATGGAGAGAATGAAAACTGATCAGGAGACAACCAGTCTTAAAATGAAGACAAATTCAAACATTCACTCCCGTCCAGGTTTGCACAACATGTTCTTCATTGAACCAAACTAGGGAGAAGGTGGATTTTTTCAACAAGAGATGTCGACCACAACACCGTAATAGTTTCCCTTTTGAGGCTATAAACTCAAGAACTTTTGTTCTTCCATTCTTTAAGTTCCAAAACTCAAAACATGGTTTGTGCTGAGGAGTAGGGGCCCATAACACTCTATCCTCTCTCCCTCTCCTCATCTTGAGAAGAGACTCCACATTGTTGAAGTCCAACTAAAGACCTCCTCCCATACATGGCCACTTCTACCCTATTCAAGGGTGAGTAATGCCGATAAAACCCATACAATCCCTTCCAAAATCAAAGAAAAATACTAAGAAAAAATATTTAATAAAATCCATTTCAATCCCTCCCAAACATATTCAACAAACACACGAACATACATATGCAAAAAAAATGAATTAAGCATGAAACACAACATGAACAACATGAGCTTAAGGGATTTCCTACCTTCACAATAAGGTTATTGCAATTTAACAATTTGAGATGAGCTTCCCTTCCTTCTCCTTCTCCTTCAATCTTGAATTCCTCTCTAAAACTAGAGGTTTGGTGAACACCCATTCTCTCTAATTTTCCTCTAAATAAGATACTAACTCAACTACCTTCAAAAATCAATAACTCCCCTACTTACCTAAGGTTCTAGAGACTTCTAACTCAACTTTTCATAAGGCTAACCTCAAGGTGGAGTTAAATTTATCCAACTCATGGTGAAAACATTCAATTTTCTCAATAAGGCAAAAATGAGATATTAGAGTGATCATAAAACTCAACAAAAGGGGCTAGAGGAGTGGAAAATGCTCCTTACCCATACCCATACCCCTTAGGTACTTAGTTTTCATGATTTTTGGCCTCTAGGACTAATTAGGGACCTAACAAAAGCTTGAAAATTTTGGATTTTCTTACAACCCTCAAAAATGCAAATTAATCACTAATCTTGATTAGGCTAATTAATCTCAATTACTAACTAATTAGTAAAAGGGTCACTAACCTAGTCCAACTTAGATCTTTAGGTTACTTAGTTAATCCTTACTGTCATGTTGAAATGCATATACAAATTATGAGTGTCAAGCAACACTATAAAATCACTATTACAAAATATTAACACTTATTGATTATAGAATGATACATTCATTCAACTCACGATACAAAAAAAATATCAACAATAAGATTTGTATCTTTTGTTAGACTCAACCCTGGTTTCCATAAATGGTACATAGGGTTCAAGTTCGATTCTCCATTAGATATCCTAGTTAGAATGTCTTGCACAGTCATTACACACATCAGTAGCTCAAGAAATGACATACATTTATTCAAAACTTATCTAGATAGTTACATAAATCAAAACATGAATCTTTCATATAATTAATTTGTTTAATTCATTTCTACTTATATTTAATCATTAGAAATCACATAATCAATATAACATAACTTATTCATTAATTCAGGTTATAATACTAGAATAATCATCATTAGGCACACATATACCTAACATCATAGACATCACCAATTAAGGAATACTAGAGTATATGAAAGCATAAAACATAATCATCGAGGTACCAAAATCAACACCCTTATCATTAGGAAAAAATGCCTCATATCATTGTTAGTGAAATTTTAATGTTTAAACAATCGAGATAATGTAATAGTTTTCGAATCACTAAGTATTAAAACATCAATGTATCAACTACTCTCAATTTCATTAGGACATTCACAACATAAACATTACTTCATATCCAATCTAATCTCCTACAATAGATTTAACAAAGAAATTCATATTTAATAAATACATGCGAGGAGGGACCTTACATACTTGCCTTCCTCAAGTGATACATTTTAGAAGAATGAGAGCTTTAGTTTAGAGCAAGATGACATATTTTCTAAGTTACATAGAAAATTAATTTATGAAGTCCAAGGATTAACTTGTGTGGATTTATTTGACATGGTCAGTGCTGGAAAAACTCTACATTTGAAAAATATACTAAACTTTGAAGAAGTGCATAATAGATTTAAGTAGGCTCTAGTATTCCAAGATGTGATGAAATATAGAGAAACTAAAATGAAGGAAAAATTTCTCCTTAGTGAAAATTAGGATAATCTTGGTAGTCCATCCCTTAAAGAAAATATGTAGAGAAATTCTCTAAAAGCATGTCCTAGTCCAAAAATATTTCATATCTTGGTCATGTGAATGGAATAAAATTGGGAATTTATAGAGGATGTCATACATAAACATGAATTTTCTTTATCAAAAGACATGAATAAATCACTCAATAAATGTTTATAGAGTCAAAAATTGAGGTACATTAAGTTATTTTGTTGCAAACATGTACATATAGAAGTATATGTGGATGTATATATAAGAATATCTAAATTGTGAAAATCATAGATAAATTCTTGAGTCAGAGTGTCATTACATGGAAATGCAACAAAGATTTCTCAAATGCCAAGGATCATGATTGTTAGAAAAATATGATATGAGGAAATGTATTAACTCAATTAAGCACCATGTTAGGAGACATATATGATGAAGTTGATGTACATGCCTTGGGGAAGGTTCTATGAAATAAAGAGACATGAACCAAATACAAATAAAACAAAGGAATTTATGAGTCGCATAATGTGTCTTTTATTTTTCTTGTATATGGAACACATTGACAATCAAGTTTTATCAAATTTATTTAATAACATGCTACAACTGGCATAGTAACCCTTTGTACTAAGCAAAAATAGTATAGAAATAGTTTTTTTTTAAATAATAAGAATGAGGAAGTATATAATTTCTTTGGACCATTTTTTGATTTATGCATGTCATCCTTGTACAGGGGTCATGTTAATCTTCTATGTATCATTCCAATTTTATTAGATGTCTCTAAAGATACATTATTGAGTGCACATGATAACGCATATGTAGTTGTCATGCAATGAATATGTTATGAATATGGGAGAAAAGATAAAGACATGTGTGTTCATCTTTCCATTGCCTCAAGAGTAATGAAAGTGAGAAATGTTACACTTGATAACGTTGACTCCAAGTAAAAGGAAAAATATAAAGACAAACTTGGATTGTGAACAAGGAAATAAAATAGTGTTATAGGAAAACAAACAAGACTGATCTATAGAGGTCATTGTGAGCATGAATAGGAAACCCCATGATGAAACCTGGATGAAGATTTGGGACCTCACATAGTAGTAAGCACATCAGGGATGTCTCTCGCATGGTAACTTGTTCACTTTTCATATAAGAGGTATGAGGTTTGATACAACTTGTAATATTAATATTCAATGATGTAAAATAAGTATTCTGCATGTCTCATTGAACATTACATTTTCAATTTCCCTAAAACAATGTTCAGCCCAATGTTCAATGTTTAACCTAGAGCTCTAATAATATGTATAACATCTCAATTCTTTATCCTTAACTAATGACTATCATATCATTGAACACGATTACTTTTCCATATTCATGAGCATGAGAAGGAAGTTATAATAGTTTTTGTATATGTTCATGTGAAAGAGATAAATAGTTATAATTAGTTTACCTAAAATAGCTTAACTAACAATTGGAGTAGAAAATCAACAAATATGATGACTATAATTTTCATCATAACTACTTTTCACTTAATAGAAAGAGAGATCTTTTTCTACCAAGTTCAACTGATCAATAATGATGAAAATATTTGTAACCTTCACATGATAATTTCATATTTAACTAAACTAGAATAACATAAGAAAGATACCAATTAAAAGAAAGTAACTTGAATGTACATCATATCTTTGTCTTATGCAATTCTTGTTGTCTAGTCAAGAGGAGAAGCATTGTCAAGGGGATTAACATCCCAACCATGAACAATTAAGTATCCCCACACAATCTCAACTAAGAAAGGCCCTCCCTACCCACAAATAGGCATGGGACCACCTTTTCATACCACTAATCATCTTGGTGCTAAGTGTTAACCCACCGCTCGATTAGACAATGAGACCTCTACAATAGATTACCATAAGATGATTCAATTTGAAACAATTTCATTACTTGCATTATTTTTTAATAGATTGTTCTTTCTCTTACCATATAGTGATAAATTTTGATTCAATTGTTGGGTACAAGTAAAAAGTTGTGTCATCTTCTAGGTTGACTTATCCAAATGAATTAATTTGAGTATTTCTATCTAAAAACCAATTTTGTTCAAGCATATGATCTAGATAAATTTATTGTAGCTAAGTTATATATGGTCTCACACTTTTCCAATTGGAAATGTCTATTAAATGCATGTTTTATACTAGTTTGTATCCAATTACTAAAGAAATAAAATTATTTCAAAAAAGTGGTGTTTCAATAACTCTTACTATTTTTTACGATATTTTTTAAATAACATATAAATACCATTTTATAGAGCTCAAAGTTAGGAACATTCTCATATAGATTTTATAGTGTTTTAATTAGATATACTATATTGTAATTAAAAAATTCTACAAGCATGTATTTTAACACCCGAAAAAATGTTGATTTTAAGAAAGAAAAAGATAATAAATCATGTCAAAAAAATTAAAATATTATATGACATTCTAGAGGAGAGAGTCCTCTTCTAGAATGTATAATTTTTCTTCTGGTTAGAATAGATTTGTTTTGAAAAATGTGGTGGGAGATGAAAACTATCAATTTCAAGTGAGTTGATATTCAAATCATTAAAAAAAGAGAAAATATAGGTCTAAAGGAAATTTTTATTTTTGATTGTTCTAGCTACATATGTTATCTATAACATAGTCTAAGATCAAAGGGAAATAAGTTTGTGTCCATATAGTTTTGTGGTGGGAACTAGACCCCTAATTTTTAGCATTTTATAACAGCTAAAAAATTATCTATAAAATTTAAGAAAATATATCAATTGTTATTCCAAATAATTATTAAAAATTATAATCCTAAACTTCATCCATTTCTACACATTTTATTAGTTTACTTCATTTTTAAATTCAAAATAATAATACTAGTTTTATGTCATTGAAAGTGAATAGTTGTACTTTTCTTAGCCTTTTCCTTTACAAAAGGGTGACACAGGTTTGTGCTTTTACCCAGTTATCAGTACACACCCTTCATCTCGACCTTGTTGGTCTTCTTTGATGGATTTCTGTGGTGGTTGTATAAGCATTGTTTAATCATGGCCAATTAAATACTTCCTAACCCGAGTTTATGGCTTAACAATAGATTCATCATACTTGTAATGTGTTCCTGACTTTTCATAAGAATAATGTCTCTTATCTTGGAGTGTATATAGAAGATACCTTTGTATAATTTTTACCATTGGATCTTACTCCAATAAGTAATAATTCTAAAAAGAAGATGTCAATGCATAGTGCTACAATTTTGTCAATCTAGAGAATATTCACCATCTTATACAAAGGAAAACAAATAGGTCATTTCAAATCAACTCTCTATTAGAGCTAACATTGCATAGGTCATTTCTAAACTGAAGAGAAGATTTGGAGAATATATTTAATTTAATAAAATGGAATATGACCTCATAAATGCATAGTCTTAATTAATTGAATAATTAAATTCAATAAATTAAAATGAGGATAGCTTTCATTAAATTAAATACATTTAATTCCTTGATGTGTATTTTAGAAAAAGGTGTAATTTTAATTTAATCAAAGTGCTAGGAATCACAATTAAATTAAATTGATTAATAGGTTTACCTTTGCTAATTCAATTAGACTTAGGAATTAAATAAAGTATGTAATTAATGTAGATTAGGGATTTTTTGCATTTGACACTTAAGTAGTGATTATCAGAATTCAAAATTGCCTACTAAAATAGGATTTAAGATTGCTTAAACAAACCAAAATTGGTTTAGCATGGAAATGTGCCAATTTTGGGGTATCACATTTGCCCCTCTTTGAATGAATGTGTGAGCAGCACATTTGATTCAAAGAAATTAAAAGTATGAAGCACAAATCAAGAAATGAGATTGGTTCTAAAATTGATCATACGAAGACCAACTGATAAGATTTTTAAGGTTATCTCCATAATGAAGCTTAACCTTAGGGGATCCTGATAGATCACCTAAATAATGAGATTGATAAGCTTTTTAAGGTTATCTCTAGAATGAAGCTTAACCTTAGGGAATACAAATAGAGAACCTACATACTGAAATTGATAGAACAGAGATTGTCAAATTTCAAAGAATTGTTCCTAGAATGAGACTCAATTCTTAGGAGTCAATGTTAAAATGTCCCAATACCTGGCCATTAGAAGATGAAAAGATTAATCACAATTCATAGAATTATCCCCAAAATGAGGCATAATCCTTAGGAGTCAGGGTTAGACTATCCTAATACCTATCCATTGAATAGAAATAAAAAATAAGAGCTTACAATTGTCCCCAGAACAAAGCTTAATTCTCAACAAGAGTTAGGATTATCTCTAGAATGAAGCTTTATCCTTAGTAAGAATTTGAAATTATCTCCAAAACGGAGCTTAATCCCCCAGAGTCAAGATAAAACACTTGAATACTGGTCCATAAAAGATAAAAAGACCTATAATGAGTCATAGAATTAGCCCCAGAATGAGGCTTGATCCTCAGGAGTCAAAGTTAGACTATCCTAATACCTGTCCATGGAACTCTAACAAGAATAGTTATAAGGTTGATCAGATGATCGAAAGATAAGATAGATGAGATATGATGCTAGATAGAGGGCAACAAAATGCCCCAAGTGATGAGATGCCCTAAGTGATGAGGACACAAGATTTAGATTGAGGTGAAGGTAGTTTTGAAAGATTTAATGATGTAATCATCCTACCCCCTCGAGAGCAAAATTGAAAGATGACACACCAGAACAATGATGCAGAGTAGTATACTAAAAGATATTGACTTCAAAAATTTAAGGTTTAGAAGAATATAGAAGAGATCATATGGATCTAAATAAAATTTGAAGTCGATTTGAAGTAATTTTGAGGTCCAAAAGACCAATTTTGACCAAAGTTGACTAGAGTTGACTTTTTCTAGAAATTTAGAAAATTTGAAGAAAATTTGATTTGAAAATACTCCAAAATTCACAAATTATCAAAAAAAAAAATAGCACAAGTGTTTGGTCGCATCAGTCCCAAATTTACAAATGTGAATTTGAATTGTTTAATTGTGTCAAATTTTGAATTCGATCCCAGAAAATGGGTTCAAAGAAGCTAAAGTGGCCAAGAGGGTGATTAATCCATCATTTGTATAGTCATGAAGAAACAAGATACTTTGAAGAAACTAGTGTCAGATGCAAGAGATCTTCATCAAGAGGAATCTCTATAGTGACACAAGTGACAATAGGAAGGTGCAATTGGAACAACTGGTGGCTGATGTGAAAGAGATCTTCTTCGAGAGGAATCTCGGTGGTAAAGTAAGTGACAATAGGTAGACATAGTTAGAACAACTGGAAACTAATGCAAAAGAGATCTTCTTCAAGAGGAATCTCGGCAGTAAAGTAAGTGATAGTAGATAGACGTAGAGAGAGATCTTCTATGTGACCATAGGGTGTTGTCCCCAAAGCTATGACTAGATTCAATCCATGTATGCATGAGCTAAAGTAGCAAACTAAAGCATGAAAAAAACTATACAAGAGATAGAAGATATGTTGTAAGATGTAGCATTTGAAAAAAGAGGAACCTATTTTTGGTACCATGATTCTTGTTTATCAAGTTTTCATTAATGGCACTTTTTTTGTTTTTCAATTTTCTTGTATTTTTGTATTTTTTAATTTTTTGGCATTACCAAGGCACCTATTGCTAGGTTTTCAAGAAGATAATAATTTTTTTCAATACTTTTAAGTATATACAAAGATCTTTTGAAGTCCAATCAGCTATAGAACCACTTCAGATGAAGAGTGTTGATGGGCTCCTTGAGCACCTCTCCCTCATTTTTAGAAAACTGGTGAGCACCAGATCTAAACATTGTAGTCACTATGTATAGACCAAGCCAGTTGGGTTTAAACTTCCCTTTCTATACCTATTGTTGCTAATTCTTATGGTTTTCTCTCAAAATGAGATCACCTAGTTGGAAGTCAGACGGCTTAACTTTCTTGTTGTAGCTTCTAGTCATACGGTACTGATAAGCTTGAAGATGATCGTATGCCACTTGTTGAAGCTCATCTAACAATTCTAGCTCTTGTAGCCAAGATATTCTATAGTCATCATTAGTAATGGGGCCCTTCATGGAGATTCTCAAAGTAGAAATCTCAACCTCAATTGGAAGCACAACATCCACTCTATATACCAAAGCAAAGGGTGTTGTACCCATTGGAGTTTTGAAGCTAGTTCTATAAGCCCATAAAGCTAGATTGATGTCAAGGTGCTAGTCCCTTCTAGACTTGTTAACTGTGCGATGTAAGATCTTAAGGATATCCTTATTGGATGCTTCCACTTGACCATTACATTAGGGGTAATAAATAGAACACCAATGTTATGTGATTCTAAAATTTTTGTAAAATTTTTAAAGATCCTTGTTCTTAAATTGTCCTCCATTGTCAATAATGATGGAGGAAGGTACACCATACCTATATATGATGTAATTCATAATGAATAGACCTATAGTTTTTTCATTTTCTATAGAGAGGGACTGCCTCTACCCTTTTAGTGAAGTAGTATGTAGCTGTAATGATGAACTTATGTCCATTTGAAGAGGACGGGTGAATCTAACACACAAGATCAAAGACCCATTATTGGAATGGCCATAATGTGATGGATGGAATTAGCTCCCTAGCTGGAGCATGTATCAGATTTACATGGAGTTGGCATTATTTTCAGGACTTGGCATATTGGATTGTCTCTTGCTCCATATTCAACCAATAGTAACTAGCTCTAATAATTTTATGAGCTAGTGTCAAGCTTTTAGGGTGGGATCTACAAATGCCCTCATGTACATTGATTAATGCATGTTTGGACTCATCAGATTCTAGACACCTAAGGATTTTTTTTTGAGACCTCTCATAAACAAGTGATCAGCAATGATAACATATCATGAAGTACTATAGATAAGGTGGTGTTTTTCATTCTGAGTTAGATTGTTCAGAATTGTTTGGTAACACAAGTAAGAGTATATATGATAGAAGTGGGATGAGTCATGTCCTATAATAGAATAGATCATTCAAGATTCAAGAGAATTATAGGCAGGGTAGGGTAACGTCTCCCCTAGGAACTCATGTCGAAGATTATTATCTAGCATTTGTAACATGGAAGCAAGAGTAACCATTGCATCAACTACTTTGTTATCTACCCAAGGAATTTTTTGAAGAGTGATATGAACAAAGTATTTCTTTAGGACATCCACCATGTGTTTATAAGGTATCAATTTCTCATCCTCCATCTGATACACATCATTGACTTGGTTGATTATGGGCTATGAATCACCAAAGTTATTCAATTCATCAACACTCTATTCAACTGCAAATGTCATGCCATTAATTAGGGCTTCATATTCTATAATATTGTTTGTACAAGGAAACATAATCTTGTACAACTTAAGTAGTGAATACCTCTATGGTGTCATGAATAAGAGCCCAACATGTGATCCCTATTGTGTGAAGGAGTCATCAAAGAACATCACTCAAGTTTGGTGTGTTAGCATTATAATCGATTCATTGGGAAAGTCAATATTTAGCAGGAGAAGACTCTGTATTGGTGCTTCTACTAATTGATCATCAATTTCATGTACTTTGATAGCTTTTCTCTTGACATACTAAATATCAAATTTTCTTAGTATCATGACCCACTTAGCTAACCTTCCTATTACAGCTTCCTTGCTGAGTAAGTATTTTAGTGGATCAATTTTAGTAACTAATCACATAGTATGAGCAAGCATGTAGTGTCTCAAGTTTTGGGAAGCAAAGAAATTAGTATGTGACTGAGATAGTAGATAGCTTGTTACTTGTTATCATTTTCTTCTCAAGCTAGCAAGATACAAGGAGATGATTATGTTGCTAAGATGTACAAAATGAGAGGCTTCCCATAGATAGGAGGCATCAAGATTGGTAGATTAGCAAGTTATATCTTTATCTGTGTTAGACTCTAGTCACAATATTTGTTGTAGTTATATTTCACACCTTTATGTAGAGTCTTAGTAAAAGGTTGTGAAATATCCACCAACTATGAGATGAATCTACGAATGGATTGAAGCCTTCCTTGTAAGCCCCTCAATTGATTGATATTATGAGGTGGAGGCATGTCCATGATTGCTTGAACTTTCTCTAGATCTACCTCAATTCCTTTTGTAGACACAATGTAACCAAGTAGTTTCCCAAATGTTACACCAAATGCATATTTCTTAAGTTTGGGTCTCAAACTAAATTTCTCCATACAATCCAAGATGGGTCCCAAATCTTGAAGGTGAGTGTTGCATTTTGTGCTCTTAACCAAGGTATCATCAACATAGTCCTTCATTACCTTATGCATCATATCATGGAAGATTGTAGTAACTACCCTTTGATATGTGGCACCAATATTTTTTACACCAAATGCCATCACATTCCAATAGAAGGTTCCCCTTGCACAAGTGAAATTGGTCTTTCCCTAATCATTTGGAGAAATTTTAATCTCATTATAACTAGAAAACACGTACATGAGTGAGTACATTTCATATCTTGTTCTCATATCCACTATCATATCAATGTTGGGGAGTGGAAAATCATCATTTGGACATGCTAAATTTAGATCACCAAAATCTATACAAAATCTAATAGATTTGTCATGCTTGGAGACAAGAACATATTGTAAATCCATTTAGCATAGTTAATAGCACGGATGAAACTAGCTTTCAAAAGCTTTTCTAGTTTAGCTTTAACAAGTAATGCAACATGAGGATGAATTTTTGTAAGTTTTTGTTTGACCGATTTAACTCCTAGTGCAATAGATAAATGGTGCATTATGAGATTAGGATCCAAGCCTAGCATGTCTGAGTATGTCCATAGAAAATTTATCCTTTTCTCTTGGAAGAAAGCAATGAATTCCTATTTTTATTTTGGAGATAATGACTATGCAAGATGTATCATGTGAGGCTATGTCTCTATTCCCAAGTTGATAGGTTGTGTTGGTTCTATCAACATTGATGATCTTCCTCAAAATGACTAGGAAGTGCATCAAATATCTCATCCTTAGGTGCCTCAGAGAGGTTCTCACCTTTGGATATGTCTTTATTTTCACTATTTTAGGTTTTGATACTACCACAATGTGGTTTTCACCATCAAACATTCTATTTCTTTTCTTTTTTATTTTGTGACTGAGATAATTGATGTCAACTTCAATCATGTTGATGCTTTGTTCACTGGTGGAAGACATTATAGCTTTGACAATTTTTAAGTAGTTGGTGAGAGCATAGTTTTTATGGAATATAGGGACTTCACTAGATGCATTACAATTCTAGTGCATGAGCTTAGGATAGGTCAGTGAGAGAGATGTGGTGGATTCGATGGCATCGATAGTATAGTCATCAAATTCTTGGACAAGTAATTTGAGACCTAGAGCAGCTTCATCCACAAGTGTGTTCAAATGCCTTTAATTTCTTACATCATTAATCAAACACTCAATGACACTAGTTGGATGAGATTCATCCCACCTAACCCTAGATGATTCACCTAGTTCGAGCTAATTTTAATAAACATAAACTTGACCTATATCTTTGTCTATAGTTGTTTCTAAGAGGGAATCAAAATTCATATTCTTGAGAATTTGTGTTGCATGGGGACAAATTATAGAATTCCCTAGTAGTAATAGGGACCCATTCTCCTTCATCATCTAGATTCTTAAAAAGTCACTCAATGAGTAAAGCATGACTTGACTCTCCTTGTTCTTTTTGAATATGGGGAGAATTAGTAGTGTTGTCAAAAAAAATCACTATCAACATCCACAGTGCTAATATGTGGTACAAAGTTTTTTGGTTTTGTGAATAATTTAGGAAGATCAAAAGGAATTGGATAAGGAAAAGGATCCTTATCATCAACATCATCCTCATGGTCATCTAACTCAGCTTGTGACTCATGTTCAGATGAACTCTCAGATTTTGGTATAAACATGTTAATCCCTAGATGGAAGGGAATCTTCTT
Source organism: Cupressus sempervirens (assembly GCA_028749045.1). Classification (NCBI taxonomy): domain Eukaryota; kingdom Viridiplantae; phylum Streptophyta; class Pinopsida; order Cupressales; family Cupressaceae; genus Cupressus; species Cupressus sempervirens. The sequence continues at coordinate 740,993,154 of CM053792.1, forward strand.
GAAACCTAGGCCAGATGTATCTCAAGACCTTCTAGCTATTGCTTTGATAGGAAAAATCAAGCCATTTTTTTTGTGTCCAATCAGAACATTCCCTTTGTAGCCAAAGCATGTCATAAGTTTAACACCTAGACCATACTTTTTAGGAGTAATCTCATGAGACTGTTCTATGAGGTCAACTGGAGTTTCCTCTCTATATACCCATGCAAAAATGGCTTTGTTTTCATCTTCCTCCTTTAGAGGTACAATATCTTTAATCAAGGTACATTGTACTTAGTTTGAGGTGAAAGCACAAAGGTTCTCTTCACTTTAGATTTTCTCCCATAATGATGGGGAGACTCAGGAAGAGATGTCAAAGATAGAATAGGTTCTATATGATATTTACCTATCCCAATTTCTTTCAACTTGAGTGACTACTTGATTTGTTTTGGCTTATCATCATGATGCTTTGTAGATTCCCTATTAGTAGGTACAAAGCTTTTAATAGATTTTAGCATGTTACAGGTGTAACTAGTATTTATAGGTATGGTGACTTCAAAGCCATGAAATGGAAACTTGACACATTGATGGTAAGTTGAAGGCACAACTTGCATTTCATGTATCCATGGTCTCCCTAGTAGTATGTTGTATGCTAATGGAATGTCAAGGACTTGACAAGTGACATCCCTTTCTACAGGACCAACTTAGAGAGGCAACACAACAAGACTTAAAAATTTATGCTCAACTTCATCATATGCCTTGATGGTTATCTTGTGACAAGGATCAATGAAATCTTCAAAATAGCCCAGTTGTCTAAGTAGATCAGTAGAGACAGTGCTTAAATGATATCCATTGTCAATGAGCACATGGTGGACATGATTCTAGTGTATCATGAATTCAATGTGTAAAAGTTGGTTATGTGGATGACACAATGAATTGTTGTCCTCCTTAGAGAAGGACCAATAGTGAGGTGAGCTCAAATGACCTACCATATATTGGAACCTATCAAGATCAAGATTTTGAGGTACATTTGACTAAGTGATGGCTTTGTCAAGAATCTTCCTATGAGCATGTAATATTTTGAGCAATTCAAAGATTGTTATTTGAGCATTTGTCTATTGCAAATGATCGAGGATACTATAGCTAGTACCCGTAGAAGATGTTGTAACTTTTGTACCTTTCCTAGATGGACCAATAAGAGGGTTTTCTTTGTTTTGTTCTAACTCAAAAGTAGGATGCACAAGGCCTTTTAGCACTACCTTGGCACAAGAACATATAAGATCATTAGCACAAAATTGTGATGCTTCTTTGTCAGATGTAGTAGATGTAGCATCAGTTAAGGAAAATGGCATCTTAGGTTTGGTGTTTTCTTGTTTTCCCTTGATGGTGATATGTTAGAATACTCACAATCCACAAGTTCAACCGTGGTGATCATGTAATAATAATTAGAGTATGTATAATCAACCTTGTTATGAGGTTTTTGTTTTGAGTTTTCTCCTTTTCATAAGAGGGCAATGGTTCCTAGAAAGCCTTATGATCTAAGCTCGTATAATGTTTGTCCACAACAATTTCACTGTTGTCAATTAAGTCTTGAACTTTGTGATGTAGGTTGATGCAATTGCTAGTTTTGTGACCTTTTTTTTGATGCTCTTTGCAAAATGAGATTTCATTCCACTATAAAGGTCATGGTTTTGGATGATAAGGATGAGAATTATCCAATGGAGAAATGAGCTTGTTTTGTAGCAAGGTTTTATAGACCACATCCTGAGGTACACCAAGAGATATATATTCTCATTTTTGGCATGTAACCCAAGATGAGTTCTTCATTTTATATCCAAATTTCTTGTTGTTAGGAGGAGGTTTGTCAACATTTTTGGATGCTTTGAGATTGTTTGTAAGATTGAAAGCTACTTTAGCAAGTTTAGGAGTAATGTTGTCAATGACTCCACCATGTACTACCTCTCAGTTCTTGTTCACATACTTAGATTTATCTTTACTAGAGTTTGATCCTTGTTTGGTGTCCTTTTGAAGGGATATTTTCCCCTTTTTAACCATGAATTCCTCTATTCAGATAGCTTGTATGACCGTGTCTTCAAATTTTTGTGGACCTTGAAGTTGAGCTTTATACCCAAAGTTAGGTAAAAGATTATCCATGAAGATGTCAAGTTTTTTTGTTTCAAGAATCTTTCATGAATATTTGGTGTATAGTTGTCTCCACCTTTGAAGAAAGGTGACGAAAGGTTCCCTAACTTTCTATTTAAGGTTACACAAGTCACATATGTTAACTAGATGTTTTATTTTGTATCATTGTTGTTGAACAAATAGGTTAGCAATCTCATCGAATGTTTTGATACTAGTAGGAAACCATGAAAACCATTCCATGGCTTGACCAGCTAGACTTTGTGGGAATAGATGTATAAGATATGTTTGATTGTGCATGAACTCCATAGATAAAACACTAAATTCTTGTAAATGATCTTGGGGATTGAAGGTTTCCAAGTGTTTATCATACTTGGGCAACTCAACTCCCTTTGAAAAAGGAGGCATGTCTAAACTCTTGTCAAAAAGAAATGGGCAAAGAGTGTCTAGGGTTATTATTTGATTGGTTTTTCCTTATCATGCATCACTTGGGTCAACTATTCTTGCATGATCTTTAGTTGTTTGCGTAACTAGAAAGTTTCAATTTCTTCTTCTTGTGCAATAATAGTTTTGACATTAAAGCGATGAGGTAGTTTTTGTCCTTCTTGAGCAAGTTTGAGAAATTATATCTCTTTCTCTTCATTAATCAATATTTCCATGACTTTCTGGAAGTGTTTATCCTTATGACATTTTTGGATGTCTTTAGGCAATATTTCTTTAGTTTATGCATTCTCATCAGTGAAAGGTTCTTTTTGCCTTTCATTCCTTTGGTGATCATGCCCTCTACTATTTTCTCTATTTTCTTGATCTTGATCACTAGGAATGTGATAAGTTTCAGAGTAAATTAGTTGAAAAGGTCTTCTGAATAAGAATTCAACTATTTTCTTTGGAGATGTATGTGTTTTCCTAGTTTCAATATTATATTGATACAAGGGATTCCAAGTTTGTTGCAAGTTTATGGAAAATGTTCTTTGAACAAAAGGTTGTCTAATAGGTGAAGGAGATCATGAAGACTCCTCACTAAATGTACTAGATTCATACCATGTATAAACTAGGTATCAACCTCTGCCATGATTCTAACCCTTAGCTCTACCTTGTCTAAGTCAGTAGGGAGGAAACACATTTCTGCTCCTTATTGCAATAGTCATAGATAGTGATGAAAAGAAAAGATTAAACAAGGACCACACTAGGACATAGCCTCAAAGTGAGATAAGAGTGTTGTATACCTAGGTATGAGTCATCTTAGTAATTGCTAGAGTAGCCAAGAATTATGACTATCATGACACAAGTTATGACAAACACAAAACAAAAAAATAAGATAACTAAGCAAGGAGACTAGTTCATATGTAGATCACAAGTTGTCAACTAAGTAAGAAATCAAAGTTGGACACTATTTTGGATAGAGAAATGACCAAATTCTCTAGAAAAGGATCAAACTTGGATTGGATTTGGAAGAGGGGGTTGAAAATAGCTTGTTGTTTTGGATAGATTTTTATAGACTCACATGAGGAAATGACTCTAGGACAAGGATGTAAAGAAAACCAAGTAAGCAGACACAACTGACAAAGTAGTTTTGATAGTTTTAGGACAAGACCTTGCATGAAGATTAATAGAGAACCACTCTAAATCATACAAAAAACAAGGCAAAGTATCAGAACAACAAATTTCGACCAGTTTTCTCATGCGAGGACTTTCATAGAGCCGCACAAGGATTTGATAGTTTGACTAAAAGAGATAGGATTTTGACTTGAAAATAATAGTGTTTAGCAAAATCTCATGAAAAGATTCACAAAAAATCATGCGAGGAACCATAGAGGACCACACAAGGAAGTGTAGACAAGGGATTTTCTTGCATGAATTTGCACAAAACTAGACATGAGTAAAGGACTAGACTCATAGTTTTTTACTGAACTTGAAGAGATTTTCAATGGTTTTGACAATTCTAAACAAAATACTGACTATTTTTGCAAGTTTTAGGTAGATATTAGTGTAGTTTTCAAGTTTTGGACATCATTTTGGTTTACCAGTAGACAATTGTTTTTAGACATAGTAAGAAAGTAGTAGTAAAAAACAATCCAATAGAGGACAAAGAAACTCAGAAGGATGTGGGAGTCTTGACCTTTTGTTTGTTTGAAAGATTTGGACAAGTTAAAAATTCAAAAATGATACACTTTATCCCTATAATAAAAAATGGTAGGGGAAGAAAACCTTTTTCTCACAACTTATGTGCATGCATTCACCTCACACAATCATGTCACCCCACTGGAGGGCACCCGTATTTTTGTTTTATTCCAAGGACTTAATAACATATATACTGAGTGAGCACCCTTGTGGTAAGGTTCAAGTACATATACCACCTTGTAGCATCTAGGTACATGCCAATGGTGAATAGCTATAGGAGAGATTATCCCCCCTCCTTGCACAAAGATTATGTCCCATTTTAGAGGTGAACTAGATAGAAATTATCTAAAAAGTTTTTACTTGGCTTTCATTCACATTAATCCCTAGTGGCTTCACAAATGAGGTTAAGGCCAACATCCCACACCCGCATCTCAGCACCAACCAGTGCAACAGACAAAGCCTCCTCTTCATATGTAGTTTTAGGAATCAAGAGGAAGGAATTAACATGGCTTTGAAGTCTTTTTCTCTACAAAGCTTCTTTTTTATAGTGAGTTGGAATCACTGGTAAAAGGTGTGTGCTCACTTTGGTCGTTCCTAGAGGTTGGATGACCGGCTCACTTGGGTCATTCTAATTTCCCTCAAGGGGAAAGAGCATACTCCTCTACCTCATCACCTTGCCCAAACATGCAGAACATGTTCATCATCGAGTTAGCTTATCAATCCCAGCTTGTCTTTTTCCAAGACTTTGATCCCCTAAAAGGAAATCATCATCTCTTCATAAAAATCTTTTCTTGGGACAACCACTAACTTTCTTGCCTCCCTCAAGTATCATCTTCCAAAGCTGTCTAGGTTTTAGATTTACTCTTGGGCATCACTTCCAAGTAGCAAAGAGCATAAGTCCCTATTCCATTATCTAGAGCCCTATGAAGTTCACAAGCCCTATTAAACTATGTGTAAGAAAGTAGTAAAAGAAGATATGATGTTTTAGTGGGTTTGAATATATTCTTTGACATGCATATCTTTGACAAAACATCCTGCAATCAAACTGTCAGTATTGTCTAAGAGTTGTAATAGGGTGTTTGTTCGACAAGTGTTCTATAAACCACCATTAAGTTGTTGAAAATTAGAAACTAAAAATGAAATGCTTCATAAACAACTACCAATTAAATCATCATGATAAAAATCAAATTTGAAAAATATATTTTGCATTTATTGATATTGAATTTTGCATGAAATTCTTCATAGGCTCACGGAAGAAAATGGTGTGTACCATGTGACAAGCTACACAATTATATACTTTTTCATGTGAGGAAGTGTAGAACAAGGAGTGAAACCTTAGTTTCTTCGTGCAAGAATGAGATTTTTTGCATGAAAAACTAAGGGATTGTATGGACAACACCAACAGAACACTAAAAAATTGCAAAATAAAGAAAAGATGAGGCTAGAAACTTAATTTGTTTGCCCCACAATAGGTGCCATAAATGTGAGTCTTAATCATGGCCTAATATATTCAACCATACTTCAACATGATCATTATCTAAAGAATGATCCTGGAATGGACATGTGATTGTTCATCTAAAATAGCCAACAGGTTGAACTGTTGCCTCCTTACTAGAATGATTTTTCCATTCACTCTCAGACTGGGAAATTGGTTACTAGACATCTAGAATGAAGGATTTTTAAGCTATATGATATGCAAGATTAAGCTAGATGTATGCAAGTAAATCTAAGAACATAAAGAATAGATTAATCTAGATGACTACATGATTAATCAATATGAGATTGCAAATATGAGAGTACTAAGCTTAAGAATGCAAGAGTAATTGAGTCAACAACTCAACATAAGTTTGATACTATTTAATTGCCAACCCCTGAAATGAGGAATTGAGAGCTTATTAAATAGAATCCAAGAATTGATCAACAGTCAAGATCTAAAGAAGATTCAGTCAGAATCAAAAGTTTCCTTATGGAAAAGGAAGTTAACTAATTTTCTTTTCAATGGAACAAGGAGTTAACTGATTTAATTCCTTTTTTCATTTTAGTCCACTTAGAGTTTCCATTTGTAAATTAAAGAGAAGATTTGGAGAATATATTTAATTTAATAAAATAGAATATGAACTCATAAGTGCATAACCTTAATTAATTGAATAATTAAATTCAATAAATTAAAATGAGGATATCTTTTATTAAATTAAACACATTTAATTCCTTGATGTGTATTTTAGCAAAAGGGGTAATTTTAATTTAATCAAAGTGCTAGGACTCATAACTAAATTAAATTGATTAATAGGTTTACTTTTGCTAATTCAATTAGACTTAAGAATGAAATAAAGTATGTAATTAATATAGATTATGGATTTTTTTGCATTTGACACTTAGGTCAAGTGGCAATTAGTAGAATTCAGAATTGCCTAGTAAAATAGGACTTAAGATTGATTAAATAGACCAGAATTGGTTTAGCATGGCAATGTGCCAATTTTGGGGTATTAAATGCACAAGAGAATTCTTGGTGGACTTATTACACAAAGGTGGCACCTCATAAAATAATTAAAGGAAAAAGAATGATCCAAGGAAAATGGAATTAGCAACTATATGTGACTACAAGAAAGTATAGAGGATTCATAGGAAAACTGAGAATATGTAAACTTAAATGAAAAGACAAGAAGATAGTATGAAGTTGTAATAACTATGTCGATGATATGAATGCTACTCAATATGAACCATTGTACAAGTAGATATATCCTTACTCAATTGCATGCTCGATTACCAAAAAGCCATTGTCAATAATATTAAAATGGCTACCAAACAATATAAGGCCAAAACAAAGAATATAGAAATATGGCCACTCAAAATATAATAATAAAACTATTGCCAAGGAAAAATAATGACATAATTGTTCCTAGCGATACTCACATCTGAACAAGCACACACACATGTGTGTCTTGTGTATACATCAAATTTAAAGTAATTGTATATGTTCTTGTATATCTTAATTAAATTATGCATTTGTGTGTGTGTGTGTGTGTGTGTGTGTAGGCATCATGGTGTTGTTATATTAAGACATGTCTAACACAATAGGAAGCTTTAAGAATATCTCAATTATAAAGATAACCATTTTTTTCTTAGTTTAATTAATGCTTAGTGTTTAACTTTGACTATTTAATGACATACACATATTGACTTGGTTGCCTCATGGTCATCAAAAGTATGCTCTTTCTTTCCTAGCCATTTACCCTTTGCCATGGTGGTTTAGAACTCATACCTATTTGCTCAATGATAGGTCATACCTATCGTGCCCTATTCCTTCTCTGGAAATTCTTGCCCTCTTTGCCACATTCCTAGTAGTGAAAATTTATCATGGTAACAACTTATTTCTCACCATTTTATAAAGTCAAAATAATCATAGTAAATGATCATATTAGCCATCCATTTCTAATTCATATATTATCATAATGATTGACCAATATTATATTTTCCCATGAAATCATAATAGATATCCAACACTATCGGTCAAATAATTAGTATTGACAAATGAGGGTCAACACGCTTAACCATTTTCACCATACATGCCAAGTACACAATAGATGTCGAGCCAAAATTTCAATAGGTACTGAGTCACAATTAGTGTCAAGGATATTACAGTATAACTCATACCGAGCAAGATAGTAATTGTTCATGTGCCGAGTAATAGAATCATTTAGGTGCTAAGCAACTCAAAGCAACATATGCCGAGTGATACAAGACACAATAGGTGCCGAGAAAACCAGGAAATATAGTAGATACCAAGCAATCTAGAAATAGTATGTGCCAAGCATTAGTAATACTTCATGTGCCGAGCAACACAGAATCAGCATAAGGGTTTGTGCCTACACAAACTAAGATGTAAATCATTTTTGGATCTGATTTAGAGAAATCTTAAAGCAGAAAAAGGATAAGGATGAGTCATTTGCAATCCCTATGAAATCTACATGCAACCAATCAGGAAAATTGTGAAGGCATGCAACCAATGAGAATAATGCAAAATATGAGTGGGAATTTGAGATTCAATATGGATCGTAGATCCATACCTAACCCTAAGTCTTCACATTCTTTATAAGGAAGAAGAATGGACCATTATATGTGTGGAAGAAAAGCTGTATAAGGGGAGATTATGGTGAAATCTCAATATGAAATAAAAACGTAGTGAAAGGGATAGTAGTTATATTCAGTTGACCATAGCAGAACAAGAGACCTATACAAAGATTAGATCAAGTGAGGATCAAAAGAGAAAGAGTAGATCGAGTGTCTGAACCTAGCAATTCAAGATTGCATTCAATCAGGTCAAAAGTTCTAATACTCTCACAATTGTATTAGAAATTAAAATCCTATGGTGATAGGTTACCTTAACAGCTAGATAGGAGAGTCTTTAGATAAGGACAAGAAAATCCTATGTATTAGGTAGGTTTAACAACCTTTATATAAATCCTTTAACAGGGTGACACTTCATGTAAAGTGTTTATAAATCCTTTGAATCAGGTCACTATTGACACAGTGTAAAGCCTTTAACAGGGTAGGCTTTTAACAGGGCAAACCATTAGAGGTGGTTGAATTCATTGTTGCAATAATTATGTGGGTGTCATCCCCACCCTAGTTTTACCTTATTATTCCTAGAGGGTTTCTGGGTAACCAAAATCTCTTGTGTTATGTGTTGATGCATGCTCTCATTTTATGTTTGTTATTTGCATGCATGCTAATTTAAGTTATGTGATACTATGAATTTGAAAGATTGAAAAATAGGTACTTTTGATTCCCTTCCCCCCCTCTCAGAAGTACTCTTCCCATTTGAATATTCCAACAATTGGTATTAGAGCCACTGGTTCTCATAAGGAGAAGCCTAACAACTTGGAGAAAAAGGTTAGAAGATGGAAGTATTCAATCTTGGGAAGATCATTGTCAATTAGGTGATTGATTAGCAACTAGCTCTACACAAAGTAGAGGAAGCTAGGGAGAAGTTGAGAAAATCTTTGAAAAGAAGGAAGGAGATAGCCATAGCTGAAAATGACATACACTACAAGGAGATTGATACCACACACATATTTTCCAATGGAGATTCCAAGGAATTTGATGCAGAAATAAAAGAATTAATGGAGAAAAATAAAGCACAAGCTGAGGAAATCAGATTACTCAAGCTTGAACAAGAATCACAAGCCACAATGCTTTGTGAAGTAACTGAACAAAATAAAAGAGCTATTGAAGACAAGGGCATGGTAGAAAACAACAAGAGAAATCTCTTCAATAAACTTGAAGAAAAGACAATTGAATTTGAAAAGATTTCAAACATGTAGCTAGACACCTTGAGCTAGATGATGAATGCTCATCATGAGCTGAACATGAAGGACATTGAGATCTCCACCTTGAAGATGCAAAATGAACAATTGTAGAATGAATTAAAGAGAGAAAAGGAAATAGTAGAAAACTACAACAAACCCAATGAGGCCATCAAGTATTTTGAGCAATTGCTGAAATCACCAAGGGCTAGTAATGACACTTTAGGACTTGGCTACATCAGCACTAAACAAGGAGAATCATACAAGGCTACAGAAGAAAGAAGCAATAAAGATAAGAACACTAAACCTACTTGTTATCTCTATGGTAAACAAGGACATACCTCTAATATGTGTAGAAGCAAGAATAGTCATCAGCATGCAAGTTTTTATCACAAGCACAAAAAACAAGGACATCAAGCACATGAATGTAGACCCAAGACACTAAGATTTGAAGGTCATTTCTACAACTACAAAAAATATGGACATAGAGCATTTGAGTGTAGATCAAAGCCTATGTAGACACCTAATCGACCTACAAGGAAAAATAACTATGCACATCACTACAATTGGGACTATAATACAAGGAAAAGTTGTCACTACTATCAGGAATATGGTCATGTACCTCAAAATTGCATAAGAACACACTTCAAGGGAAACTACAGTAGACAGTTGAGTAAAATTACTTGTTTTAGTTGCTTGAAGACTGGTCATATCAACAAAAACTCCAACAAAAGTCAAATTACCCAAGACTGAAGTTAATAGGGGTAAAGAAAAAGTTAATGAGGAGTAGATTAGGGAAGATATGAAGAAGACATAGCAAAAGAAAGGTGAATGCAACACATCAAAGGCAAAGATCACTTCACCCAAGAGGTCAAGTGATCACACCTCATCAAATTAAGCACTAGTAAGGCACATAGGGATGATACATATAAAGATGAATCATGCATCAGCCCAAAAAGAACGTAGGAACACTGCAAAGAAGAAATCTGCATAAGTTAAGATGCCAGGATAAAAGTTGGAAGATGATGTCACGCTATCTTTGGTTGTTGAGTAAAACTCCAGTTCACGTCGAGTTAAAATAGACTAGTGGATGTCGAGCAAAGTGATAACAATAGTTGTCGAGTGAGTGGAAAATAGTTGATGTTGAGTTGGAAAATCCTTTGGGAGTTGAGTGTACAACTGTAAAGCATGAAAGCAATAAATGTTAGGTTTCAAGACTAATAAAAGTGAAAATCATTCACTTTCATGGCATTCAAATGAAGAGCAAAAATTAGGAGAGCTAAGATGCGATGAAGAAACCCTAAGGCTAAGGGAGATCATGAGATTCAACTGGTTAGCGATGAAGTTAAACAGCCTAAATTCAGACCAATACCCGAAGTAGCCTATAAAAATGACCTAGTTGGCACACTATTTGTCATTCCACCCAAATTCATTATGGTTCAAGATGTAAGGAAATGATACAATTGTAAAATTGGTGCTATAGGTGACCTAGAAATCTTTAATTCCTATTATAAGTTGCGTGAGAATAAGATATTGAAGGATGAGTTTTCAATCAGTGAGAAGAAGGGTTTAACTAAAACCCTAGTTTTTTCCATAGCGTTTAAAATAGAATGGATCCGCATTGTTCTGAGCCAAATTCATGATGGATTTTTGTGGCTAGAATTAGGACCAGTGAAGATTACTAAGAGGATTGTGCATAGGGTTACTGGTCTTCCAACCCTAGATCGACCAAAATCATTGAGAAGTGATAGAAAGGAGCTAATTAAGAAGAACATAGGTGCAAAAAGGAGCAATAGGGGAATGACTATTGATGTGAATCAACCCCTACTTGACTTTGCTGTAAGGATAAGCTCACATAAATTTTATCAATCTAGCAGACTAAATAGTGTTCCCTGCATAGTTGTTGATGTGGCATACAAGTTAGTAAAGAAAGATCACACCTATGATTTGGTTGAACTCATGTTTTTGCAAATTAATGAAAACTTAGGAGCCATAAGGATATCAAAAGGTGCACAATGTAAATTTGGCTCAATTGTCATGTGCATATTCTTTTATGTGATGGAAGAATTCCCTTCATTTGGGAAGGTAAACTGGAATTCTAACAAGATAGCAGTCATTCAAATTAATGAGTTTCTTGATCAAATGGGTGACAATTTTGAAGCCCATATGACTAGCTATTTTGAAGATTTTAAGAAGTCTATGAAACAAAGGATGGGGATACCAGTCTCACTAGTTGAGAAACATGTAAATGTCATATGCTTCTTGGTAGATATTGACTTCATATATATTCAAGTTGTAGTACCAAGGGTAAGATGGCTAAGGCCATTAGGATATGAACTGGATATTGATGAAGCCTTAGCAGCAATCATAGCATCGTTAGCAAAAGAAATTGATAAAGTAGCTCCTCACTTTGGAACTTATGATGTTGTTAAGCCCAAAATTGAGACAGAACTAAAAAGTGATTTAGTTGTTAAGAAGAAGGATAAAATGGTGAGGAAAATAAAGAAGACATTTGGAGAAAATATGGAAGGAGAAGCAAAAAAAGTAGAAGTGGAAGGAGAGAGTGAAGAAGAAGAAGAACAAAGGCAAGAAAAGGACAAAGAGGAAGGTGTTGAGGAAGAAGAAGTCAAGGAAGCACCTACATCTGCCAAGAAAAAGAAAAGAAAGGCAAAAACACAGCCTGCAACTCAGTCAAAGCCCAAGAAAGAAACAAAATCACCCCCAACCAAGCTACCTCCAATAGAGCCAACAGCAACAAGGGTCACAACAAGAGCATCAACTCAAAAGGCCAAAGAGGAAGCAAAACAAAGGAAAAAAGCTACTACACGGCCAATAGAAGTGCCCAAGAAAAGAAGAAGATATGTGGCTCAACCAGACACAAAAGATGAAAGGACAAAATCTGAAGATATAAGCCAATTTAAAATGGTAAGTCATCCACAAAAGTCTTCCATTGATAAATTATGTGCTAAGATTAAGAATGGAGACTTAAATGATTTGAAGAATGCAAATTTTAATAAGCTCACAAAAGATGAGAAAAATAAAATAGAGACATCTATATATAATATGATGGCAAAATATAAACATACACCTCTTGAACTAGATAGTTCATTGCCAAAGGAATTATACAAGATTGTAGAAGAAAAATGGCATTTTTGACTACAAATGAAGAAAGAAATAAGGGAGTCTAGCTTAGCAAGGATGTTGCCCGATTTGACTAAAAGCCAAATAAAAAATACAGTCAAAAGGTACAATAGTAGATTTACTCCCAAATATAGAGCATTTAGTATTTTACAAAATAAAATTGAAGAGATTGTGAATAAAACCACAAAAGTGTGGAAAGTTATCTACAAGAAAATTGATGATGTATTTGATGAAGAATACAAGGTAGAAGCAAGTGCCAAAACAAAGGAAACAAAAGAATAAAGAATAAAGAAAGTAGAGGCAGAAGAAAAGGAAGAGGAAATAAGTAAAGAATAGGAAAAGGGGATAGGTGAGCAACATGAACAAAGTGTACAAGACACACAACTGCCACCTCCTAGTCCTCCTCACTCAACTACTACACCTATAGAGATAGGCATCATAAAAGATGTTACTAAAAAAATAGTTCAAAACATCAACCCACTCATTGCAAAGGATCTCTCAAAGATCCTTCACCAATCTACTCTTTATGCACAATTATCCACAAATCCTATATTGGTGAGTGTAGATGAAATACAAAGAGCAGCAACACCAAAAAGACAAAAGGTGAAGCCAAAGGTACAACCTTTTACATACACTAAAGCTAAATTTTTGATGTTGCCACCACCACCTCGACCAAGTGTAAATACAGATAATGCTTCGATGCTGAGTACAGAGGAGAGGAAAGCTGATGAGAAGGATGATGTAGCAAAAGAGAAGGAGCAGGTTGCCATTCAAACATTGGTAGAATTACCATAGACTGGCACTCCTACTTAGACTATTCAGGAGCTGAGCACTAAAGCTATTCAATTACAATTTTCCATGCTAGGCTTGAGGTCAACAAGAGTGGCTAGGGTACTTCACTATGGAGACCCTAAAGTTGATGAAGAAATTGAGATACCCTCCTATGATTCCAAAACTATCACAATGGCACAAATGACTGAAATGCAAAATGCATTAGATAGAAGGATGAGGCAAGGAATTTTGAGAAAAGAGTTTGAAAAAAAGCAAGCACTTCATGATATCAAGGACATCTTCATGGATGCCTTTAGCTTGCAATCACCAGATGAAGGAAAGCCGATAATTGAGAAACTATTAGATCTAGTTGATCAAGTGACAAATGAGGACTAGGACACGAATGTTAAACTAATGGAATGGCCAGAAAGAAAGTTTCAAAGAAAAGTTAACGAGAAGATATCAAGTGGCATTGCACTTGAATAGATAAAGTTGGCCAAAACAATTGATAAGGCCAAAATTATTCTTGAAAATATTTTTTGATTATATAGGAAGTTGTGTGATTTTTCAAATTTCACACAAGAAACTAATCAACAAATAATGAGCTTGGAAAGAAACTTGAAAATCTCTAGTATGCAATTATCTAGAAATCTAGCTCAAAGTGAGAAGCATTTTTCATAGATGCTTCACACACAAAGGGAGTTAGATGTGCTAACAACAGAGGAGGCAAATATAGAGGCTAAATTGATGCAGACCCCATCCTGTATAATCCCTCATTTAGAAATCCTCCATAAGGAACACATCTATGCTGAGATAGTATTAAAGAAATATCCCAATCTTTCTACTCTTGATGTACTTGTACATCTTTTTGTAGAGACTGCCATCTAGCACAAGTCATTGGACATTGCTTTGGAGAATTGGGATGTAACTCTGAAAACAATAATGGAGGTAAATAGATTTTTTTTGGCTAAATATGGTATTACTCCATAGAACCCTTTGACATTAGTGTCAAAAAGGGGGAGAATGAAGAAAGGAGGGGACATATATTATAGGGGGAGTAATAACAAAATGAGGAGAAGATATAAGGTTTACCAAATCTAGACAAAATTTTGATAAATTTTGATCATTCTTTCATTTTGAGAATAAAAGTGCAAGGATTGTGTATAGCCAAAAAGGGGAGACAAGGAATAAAGGAGTGAAGAAGAGATCTAAACTTTTGGTAATCACATGGAGTACAGGCACATCATATAGATCAAAGGACGGAAAGGATCAGGCATATTGGTACATAATTTCAAAATTTAAAGGTATAATCAACTTAGGGGGAGATATAAGTTAAGTGTTTTTGACACTCATGTTAAAGGGGGAGATTGTTGGTCAAATAAATAGTATTGGCAAATGAGTGTCAACACACTTAACCATTTTCACCATACATGATGAGTACACAATAGATGTCGAGCCATAATTTTAATAGGTACTGAGTCATAGTTAGTGCTAAGCAGATTACATTATAACTCATGCCGAGCAAGACAGGAATTGTTCATGTGCCAAGTAACAAAATCATTCAGATACTAAGCAACTTAGAGCAACATATGCCAAGTGATATAGGACACAATAGGTGCCAAGCAAACTAGGAAAGGTAGTAGATGCCGAGCAATCTAGAAATAGTATGTGCCAAGCATTAGTAATGCTTCATGTGCTAAGAAATATAGAATCAACATAAGAGTTTGTGCCCACACAAACTAAGATGTAAATCATTTTTGGATCCAACTTAGAGAAATATCGAAGGAGAAAAAGGATAAGGATGAGTCATCTGCAATCCCTATGAAATTTGCATGCAACCAATC
Source organism: Cupressus sempervirens (assembly GCA_028749045.1). Lineage (NCBI taxonomy): Eukaryota > Viridiplantae > Streptophyta > Pinopsida > Cupressales > Cupressaceae > Cupressus > Cupressus sempervirens. The sequence continues at coordinate 741,008,452 of CM053792.1, forward strand.
AAGAAAATTGTGAAGGCATGCAACCAATGAAAAAAATGCAAAATATGAGCGAGAATTTGAGATTCAATATAGATCATAGATCCATACCTAACCCTAAGTCTTCATATTCTTTGTAAGGAAGATGAATGTACCATTATATGTGTGGAAGAAAAGCTATATAAGGGGAGATTATGGTGAAATCTCGGTATGAAATAAAAACTTAGTGAAAGGGATAGTAGTTATATTCAGTTGACCATAGCAGAACAAGAGACCTATATAGAGATTAGATCAAGTGAGGATCAGAAGAGAAAGAGAAAATCAAGTGCTTGAACCCAACAATTCAAGATTGCATTCAATTAGGTCAAAAGTTCTAATACTCTCTCACAATTGTATTAGAAATTGAAATCCTATGATGATAGGTTAGCTTAACAGCTAGATAGGAAAGTCTTTGGATAAGGACAAGAAAATCCTATGTATTAGGTAGGTTTAACAACCTTTATGTAAATCTTTTAACAGGGTGACACTTCATGTAAAGTGTTTGTAAATCCTTTCAATCAGGTCACCATTGACATAGTGTAAAGCCTTTAACAAGGCAAACCATTAGAAATGGTTGAATTCATTGCTGCAATAATTTTGTGGGTGTCATCCCCATCCTAGTTTTACCTTCTTATTCCTAGAGGGTTTCTGGGTAACCAAAATCTCTTGTGTTATGTGTTGATGCATGCTCTCATTTTATGTTTGTTTATTTGCATGCATGCTAAGTTTAGTTATGTGATACTATGAATTTGAAAGATTGAAAAATTGGTACTTCTAATTCCCCCCCGCCCTTAGAAGTACTCTTCCCATTTGAATATTCCAACAAACACTTCATTTTCACATAAAACTATAATGAATAACTAATTCAACCAATCACTCAACTTCTCATGAAACCTCAACATATGTAAAGGAACATTTAAAATTAAGCCATGCTTGGATATAGAAAAGCTCATAAATCTTCTTGAGCTAAGATAGATAACACTAGTAGAACCCAAAGACGCAATTGCTAAAGCATTAAAGGATATCTCCCTAGTTATACAAAAGGTATTGGTCACATATACCTTCATGCATGATTTGGAGAAAAACAATAAATAAAGCTCAAAAAGATCTTTAGAAAATGAAAAGCAGATTTCATCCATGAGCTACATCTCATCAATGATATCATCTTCATAAAGTTGAACAAATTTATACATTTCCTTTAAATTATTCTATGGAAGTCTAGCTTTTATGCCACAGACCAAATCAAAAGGAGCACAACCAATGGCCTTTTTCACAATAACCCTTTGCCCATAGTGCTAATGGCAATGTTGGATTCTAGCCCTTCTTGTTCTCTCCTAAAATCCTCTTAATGTTTTTCAATATACTTTTATTGTTTGATTTTTCTTGACCATTTCCTTGGGGATGATAAGGTGATGAGGTGTATTTTTGCAATGTTGTACTTCTTACAAAATAAATTATATTCCTTAGATCTGAAACACATAGCGTTATTAGTTACAATCTTTTATGGACATCCAAACCTGGTTAGAATATTATTTAGAATGAAATTAATCACTACTTTACTTGTTGCATTCTTAGTAGGAATTACTTCAACCCATTTATTGAAGTAATTAGTAGCTACCAAGATCCAAGAATGTCCACCACTGGATTTGTTTGAGATCTCACCTATGAAGTCAATTCCCCATTGTTGAAATGGTGCTTGCACTTCAATAGGTCTTAATGGTAAATTGCCAAAAAAAATTAACTTTCCACTAAACCTTTGACAAGTATCACATGTTTTAACAAACTCATGAGCATCTCTAAAAAGTGTTGGCCACCAAAAACCAGCCCTTAAAACTTTATGAGCAGTGGTTTTAGCAATATAATGACCACCACATACACCTTCATGCATATCTCTTAAGATCCTTTTAGACTCAATTTCATCTACACATTTCAAAAGGACCCCCTCCATATTCCTCTACCACATTTGCCCTTGTACTATAACATAACTTATAGCCTGCAACTTTAGAGATCCTTTCTGGTTATCTGTTAATCTTGATGGGGATTTCATGTTCTGCAAGTAATAAATCAAATCTCTATACCAATTAGAAGTATCCATATCACAGAGATAATCCTTGCACCTATCATCAAGTTGGCTGATTTGGTTTGCCTCTAAATTGGCTTCCGTCATCAATTTGGCCAAACCTTGATTCCTAACCACTTTGGTGATTTGAATATCAATGCTAAATTCTTATATTCGTTAATCCACCAACATCTTCTAATAGATACCTCTTGCTGTGAAAAAATGTCCTTTACAGTAGCAGTGGGGACAAATGCAATAATAGTGGCTCCCATTAGCTAAAACCTAAAATATTTTACCCCTTTCACTAATCCATATGCCTATTTTTCATTCCTATCATAGTTGAGTTCTGTTGCCTAAAAGGATTTACTAAAAAATGCAATGGGTTGCTCATAACCTTCCTCATTTTTCTGTAATAGTACTACAACAATAGTGTTAAATGAAGTAAAAGAAAATATATGCATTGGCTTATCATAATTAGTTGCCCTAAGAATAGGAGCATCCTTAATAGCTTGTTTGATCTTCTAGAATTCAATGGTAGGCTCACCATCCCATTTTATCTTAGATCTTTTATTTAACATCCTTGAAATAGGTCTACTAATCTCTGCAAAATTAGTCACAAATCTTCTAAGAAAGTTAATCTACCCAAAAAATGACTGAATTCCCTTAACACTTTTAGGCTTCTAAATTTTTTCTATTGCTTATACCCTTTTAGGATCAATCCTCACTCCATGCTTACCAACTAGATGCCCTAACAAATTTCTTTCAATAACACCAAAATTGTATTTCCTTGGATTTAAAGAGATACCATACTTAAGGGTGTTGATAAATACCTTTTTTAGATGCATGCAATGATCATTCTCATCCTTGGAATAAGCAGTTAGATCATCCTGATATACAACCAAAAAATTATCAATAATATCAACAAAATCCATATCCATGGCTCTTTGAAAAGTATCCCCAACATTAGTAAGCCCAAAAGGCATCCTGACATACACATAAGTACCCAATGGAGTAATAAAGGCAGTCTTAAATTGTTATGATTCCTTAACAACCACTTGATTATACCTTAAAAATTCGTCCATCATGGGCATAAGTTTAGAACTAATGACCCTTTGCAACATAGCTTTTAGATTTGGCAATCCATAATTATCCTTTAAAGAAGATATATTGAGATTCCTCAAGTCAACACACAATCTTATGTCTCCATTTTTCTTCTAAATAAGTACTAAATTGGACACCCAAGAGGAGTGTCTAATAAGCTTTATGATCCCTGCATCTCTTAACTTGATTAGTTCCTCCTACATTTTAGGAGCCAATGTTGGATTTATTGGTCTTTGTTTCTACCTAACAGGTTTAGCATCTGGTTTCAAAGGAATTTCATGCTAACAAAGATCTTCTCTATAAGCTTTTAGGTCATCATATGACCATGCAAACACTTATCTATATTTCCTTAACAAATTTATCAAGTCTTACCTAATTTTAGGAGGCAAATTCTCACCAATATATACCTTCTTAGGTGTTTCCTCAATTCCCAAATTTGCCTCCACTAGATCCTTAGCATCATACTTACTGGCATCAACCTGTGACCTATTTTGGCTGTCAAAAATAGTTTCTAAAATAACTAAACCCTTTGGGATTTTTTTTTCCTTCAATTACATAACTTCCTACCCAAAAATAAAATCATTTCCATTTATATTTTCTACATAAGCTACATAGTCAATTTCTTGTCCTGATAAAAAAATTTCACAATTCAAAAATCTTAGAATATCTTTATCATCCTCAAATACTTGCCAATTGTGGATATTATTAGGAATAGAAGGTCTAGTTTGAATCTCAACTTTGGATATACCAGCAAATGTAATATCATCAGGCTTTATTGTTTTATTTGCTAACAAGTCTACCATCTTTTTATTAGTCCTATCTTTCCAAACTAACCCAAATGCATCAAAATACTCAATCATGTCTCATACAACATTCTTGTATTGCTTTAATCTTTTGTTTTTTGACACATAAGCATTCCTTACTTGTGATACCACCAATTCAAAATCTCCTATAACATGCAAACATTTTGTCCCATGCTTATGATCTAATCTAAGGCCTAATAATAAAGCCTCATACTCTACTATATTGTTGGTACAAGGGAAACTTAATGTAAAAGAGAATTTGTATGTTACCCCTACTAGAGATATCAACAAAATACCTACACCAGATCCATCCTTGCAACAAGCACCACCAAAAAATATAGTCCATAGATCACCTTTTTCTATCTTTGTGTCAGCTTCTATTTCCATCTGAGATTTGTGCTTGGATTTCTTCAAAGTGAGAACCTCAGCTCCAAATGCATTGATATCTGTATCCAAAAATTTTGGCATTTCATCCTCTATCTCCTCTTCTATCATATATATACTTTTAGGCTCCCTATTCACTTTCACCAAATTCCCCTCAATTTTGAAAGTAGCAAATGATAAATCACATTGTAGACTCCCTCCCATGGAAACACTCCACTTTCTGGATAACAACATGCCATACTGAGGTGGAATATCAACAACCAACACACTCATAGTAAGCTCTTTGTCAGGATAGGCTATCAATCTATATGGTAAAGCATTAATAGTACCTATGAGTGTCACTTCTCTTTTATCCATAGCACAACATCTTCCCTAAGTAGTATCAACCTTTAGTCCTAATTCCTTCATTATTTCAAAAGGCATCACAGTATTGGAAGCACCAAAGTGAATCATGCAATTTTTCAATGTCTTACCATTTACTAAAATACTCAAGAAGAATGGCTCAACATTTCTCAAACATTGATTTATAGAGTTATCCAAAAACATCTAAGGAATTTGAGACACAACTACTTCAACTTCTTTGTCTTTCACCTTCTGTTTACTGCTTTCTTTGGGATTGTTATTTTCATTGCAATCATGTCTTACCTTTATATAAGTATCTCTCAACCATGCTATGGCTTTATTTCTATGCTCAAGGATTCTTAACAATTCAAACAAAGGGACTTTGATAGTAATTTTTGATAACATAGTACTCATATCTATAGAAGAATTAGATGGGCTATCAATAACCATATTCCTTTTGTCATGATTTTTATCTAGAATATTTAAAGCACCTTGGTGATTCTTGTCACTTATAGTGATTGCTTTTGTTATCTTCTCATCTAACTTCTTGGGAGCATTATTTGAGGACTCAAAAATCTTGGGATTATCCACCTTCTTTGGTTCCTATTTTTTACCAGTAACTTTAACCTTCACAACAGGGATTTCTTTAAGCTTTACAACTTCCCCCTTTTTAAGATTAACTCCTTTTATAAATATACCAGCCACCTTTTCATTACCCTCTTTCTAAGCCATGTTCCTAGTCTGCACTTAAGCTATCATGTTGGTAGTAATTTGATCAATCCCTTCTCTAGTAGGCTTCCTTAATGTCACTTCTTCTTTGTCATTTACCATGTTATATACATTTTCTTCACCTCAACCTCATAATCACTCATCATACCATGAAAACTCCTCAAATGGTCCTCACAAGTGATAGCATTGTTCCCAGCAAATTTAGGAAACCTTTTCCTTATTTCTTCTAGGATGGGGTTAGGGTAACTAGGGATTCCATCAAAACATATTTTCCTATAACCCTCTAATTGGACGAGTCTCCTTTGTAAATCAATCTCAAGATGATGGGCAATATCTCTGTTAGTATTATCCATAGTATTACTAGTGCTATCATCACCAACAAATTTGTTGAGAGCTACTTTCTGTGAAAATGATGATAGGAAAGAAGTAGGTACCTTAGTAATAGTTTGATTTGCATCATTAGATCCACCATCATCTTTAGGCATAATTGTAGACTTCTTCCTAGCATTTTCCAAGAATTTAATCTTGTTGTTTATCTCAGCTATAGCTAATTCATTTTTTCCAATTTTTTATTGCTTAACCAAACCATCCTTTTCTTTCCTTTTCTTTTCCAACTGAATATTAGAAGGTGACATGGAATCATGGATATAAACAATCTTTGCTGATTCATTAATCTTCACCCCAATCTCCTTCTATTTTCTTTTATCCTTAGCATCAACAACATGCCCTACATCTTTTGTTTTATTGGTTTTAACTTCTAGAGCACTATATTTATTAATCAGTTGTATTACAGGTCCTTCTAGATTCATATTTTGTGTTTCCAACAACTTTTGTTCTTGTGTCTTAAGCTGTTCAAATTGACCTATAATCTTTGGTTGCCATTTTATTTTTCTTCTTTAGGGTAACAATTCACCTAAGTAATGTCTGCTTTTCTTCAAAAGCTTTTATAATCCTTTCTTCCCTTTCTTTTTGCAATTTCTTATTTATGGATTCTTTCTCAATAAGCTGCATTTTCAGGATCTCAATCTCATCAAGATCAGGGATACTAAACTCAAAGCTAGCAGTTTTTTCATCATTGAAATCCTCAAGATCTAAGTGTTTATGACCTATTTCCTCTTGAGAACAATTAGACAGGAAAGGGTTTATACTTCGTTGAAAAATATTATTACTATTTCTTTTGTCTAAACTGGGTGTATTGTGTTGCCCTATAGTTTCCTAACATATTACTTTGGGAGTACTAAAAAAGTCATCACCAGATAGTCTGGGATGGGATCTAGAACTTTGGCAAGATGATTCCCTTTCCACAATAGAAAAATGAACAATCTCTCCCCTTATTACTTGCTCTAAGAAGTGATCTTCTCTATGCATCTGAGACCTTTTCACAACCCAATTTTGTTGTCCCCTAGGAGGGAGGTCAGTTTGTAATTTAATTCTTAGGTTTTACTTCACAGTTGCATGTGTGTTCTTCTTATTCTCCATGATTTAAGAAAAAAAATTTCTAAATATTGAAATTGGTTAAAAGCTTCTAAGTCACCACCAACCCTATTACAATGGGAATAATTTTTGCATAAATCACAATTACTTCACTAATGATCTCAGACAAAATGCATATAACCCCCAAAACCACAAAAAAGTTCATGTGAAAATGCCTATCTTAGACTCTACCCAAGGTAAACATTAATCTTAAATGATATACTAATTTATGACAACATAAAGTGTTATGTCCCCAACAGAGTCACCATTTTGTTGGTGTTTAACACTACTAAACAACAAAATGTTCAATACCAAAGTGATCATACTCACATAACCTAAGGATTAGCCACTTGCTATTAACAATTACATGTAAAAAGCACTTGGATCCAACTTCAACAAAACCAAGGATGGTTTTCTACTTTTTAGGCTCTGCAAGATCAAGGTGGGTATACCTAAGGGATGATTCAAATGCATACTGTTGTATGAGAAATATATTAGTTTCATTCTGATTCTCATCTTATATCTTTAAACACATACACAATCTATCCATTACTTGAAAGTCCTAGATTCACATACATCCCTCATAAGTAGATTTTTTCATACTTCTCCTTGGGTTTACAAAAATTTCTGGAAATAGCATCTACCTAAGACTTAAAAATTAGATATAAATGAGTGCTGACCAACATTATAACCTTGAACAAAATGGAATAAAACTGATTTTGAATTTATAATTGATTCAATATGTAGTAGTAGAATTTACTCTTACTCACTTCTAACTTATGTGA